>ATSW01014242.1:0-13174 GCA_000444245.1 Botryllus schlosseri | reverse complement strand
CTATAATTTGCACGGTATAGACTGGGAGACCCGATATGACCGAAGTCTTCTAGGCCGGAGTCACCCAAGCATATTGGCAGTATTAATTATAATATGGATCAATTTCTTCTCTCAGTCAAGTAGCACCGCAAAGAGTAACGAAATAAACAAAAGTAAATAAAAGACAGCAACACTAGTGAAGGACGGTTACCATAGTTAACAGTGTGATTAGAAAATAACAATTTGACCCATGTACACAGTGGTAATATTATTGTAGCATATTAAATGAATCAAAACAACAAACAACATTACTGTGGTCATGAGATATGTTCTTCTTAGTACTTGGATAATATAAATTTGCAATAGCGAGCTTTAAATGTATGATAAGGAAGAGTACGGTAGAAAGTTGGTACATTGTTCCAAAATTTCACACCTATATAAGATCGGGAATTTCTTGACAGTCTTGATGAATTCAATTTAACAAATAGGGACTGATTCTGTGAGAATCTTGTGTTATAATGGTGAATTGAACGCCCTTTTGTCCTCTTTTTTGAGATTTTGTCCTCTTTTTTGAAAATTTAGGTAAGATTTAGAGGAAATTGCGAGTGATATGCCGCAAATTAGCCCAGAAGTTAAGCTCCGGCGGGTATTTCGGAGTGGAAAACGGTGCTTTTAGCTCTGAGCGAAAAGATGACTTTTTATTTTTTATTTTTTTTATTTAGTCATCCACCTGACAATGTGGAGAGAAAAACGGTATTTTGAGCTCTGAGCGGAAAAGATGGCCTTTATTTTTTAGTCAGCCGATCACAAAGTGGGAAAAATTTACGGGTTTTTGAGAATTCTTCTCCGGTTTTGCATGACTGAAATTTCTGAAAAAGTGTCCTCTTTTTACATTTCCAAAATATGGTAAGCCTAGCATATCCGCCGTTGCGAATAGCTTTTAATCCCATCATAAGAAATATGCTGGAAATCTTTCAATTGCTTCAGCCCGGACCACCTCTTCCCTCCCATTATTTGTAACGTTCGCTACTAACAATGAAAAGCTTAGGCCATAGAGGAAACACGAGTCCAATATCAACTACACCAGGCTTCGTGGACCTGATGACAGAAAACGTGATAGGATAACATTCGCGCGTCAGGCATCTCGCACCGCCCGTCTGCGCTGTACCTTACAAGAGTGCCAAAGCATCATCGAGTAAGAATAATGAATTGGATTTATCGTTGTACGCTATTGTATCTGTTGTTGTTATCATTGTATCTGTTTACAACAGAATAATGATAAAATGAAAAAAAGATGGACGGTGTGTGAACTCAGACATGGGGTAATCGCGATTAGTAATCGTAATCGATTACGACGATTACAGCATTTTGAAGTATTCGTAATCGCAATCGATTACATTCGAAAAAAATCCGAAGTAATCGTAATCGTAATCGACTACTTCCCATATCTAATCGATTTCTTTGTAAAAAAAAACGATTACTTTTCATTTGTACAAGTACTATGACATAAACTGAACATTCGTGAACAAGGAACAGATATTATACGAGGTTAGTGATAGCACAAACGTCTGATTTTCAGACGTCACTCTCCTCATTATTACGTCAAAAGTATTAGCTTTGCTGGTCATTGCGTAAGAAGTATCCACACATAGTAAATAGGTATTCGATGTACATCGTAGTCACGTAGTGTGATTGTAATAACACTCAACGCGGTGTATCGGATTATCAATGCACTTCAGACGCCACTACCTCGCAGCAGGATAATAATGACCACTCTGCCTAGTGTTAAATAGCAGTGTTGGGATCAAGTCACTACCTTCGAGTCACGAGTCATTTCGAGTCATTGCTCATTTTGACTCGAGTCAAGTCAAGTCAATCTATTTTCAAAGGTGACTCGAGTCAAGTCAAGTCACTCGATTTTTGGAGGTGACTCGAGTCAAGTCGAGTCAAGTCAAGTCAAGTCACGAGTCAAGTCACAATTCAAGTCAAGTTGCCTTTTCGAAGTATGGGGCATGATAATGTCATTGCATTTTGATAGCTGTCGGAAATACAGATTGAGTGGTGATTGATTTTGAACCGATGAACGAACATAGAGTTAAATATACACGCAAGAAGGCGCTGTATCGCTCACATATACGTAGAACTGCTAAACCACAGTTTATAGTTACCAGCCAAACTAGAGAATAGATACGATTTGATAGGATGCAATACATTACGCATTTACAAATCGATATGATGCAATTCGAGCCTGCGCCAATGGTTGAGGACTATATAAAATATATTTGAATTTAATTTCAATAAAACAAGAGGTTTGGTTAAGGCAAAAACAGAGATTAATTACATTACTTTACTACTAGTTTACGACAACGTAAGCTGTAAGCTTCGATCATGTCGTTTGCGGTCAATTTATTTGTGAGAGAACAATGGAGGCTCAGTAAAACGCACGATTATTAAATGATTGGTCGCTCTCACGGTTACACCAGCGTTTCGCGAACAATCCGAACATATGCAAGATTCAGTGATTTTTATCGACACCGATTGCTTGATGACTTGAAATTGACTCGTGAATTTTGCTCCGAGTCACGAGTCAATCCATATTTCTGATACGTCGAGTCAAGTCAAGTCAAGTCATTTTAGCAAAGTGACTCGAGTCAAGTCAAGTCATTCGAAAAATGTGACTCGAGTCTGACTCGAGTCAAGTCATGACTCGAGTCATCCCAACACTGTTAAATAGTAACTTATGTATTCATGTTTGGTTAATGGTTTATTCTTAGTTATACGTAGTTTGACCGCTGCTGCTTGACGAACAGTAGGCCTATGTAGTATGTACGCACGTACAACGTACACCAGACAAAGATTTGAAATTTTGTACTCGTCAAATAAAACATTACGGTTTCCACAACGAAGAATACAAAATCAACAGCTGCTGATATATATCATAACCGAGACGTTCTTTGCCGTTTCTCGTAACGGCAGCTGGCAGTATCTGTATTGCGTTGAAGGTAGAATATTATGTTTTCTTTATCTAATTATTTTCATATGACTCTACTTGAAACGGGCGCCAATCGATATTTCACTATTCTTTATACTGAATATTGGGACCTGCCGCCATAGCCATCCGCTTATACACCATGTGCACGTGAGTTGTAGCTAGGATCAGACCAAAACAGCAATTCGTCCCTGACTCCAAACGTTGGTCTTGGGCCCCATAGGGTGGTCAATTTTCAAGTTCAAGACTGAATTTCGTCAATAATATTGGTAATTGCATTATATTTAGAGTTGCATTTAAAACGAAAATCGAATAAAAACAAACATGTTTAAAACAAGGCCCTTGTTTAAAACATGTTTTTATTGTTTTCTTTTAAACCATGACGTCACGAATTATAATTTCATAGTGGATCGACATTGACAATTGAAAATATAGGGAAGATATAGATTATTTGACGAAATGTAGCCTACTATTGCTGTTGAACCGACTATAGTGTGAGGGTTTCAACCATCCCATATCGATATACGTTGCCTATATCGGGTGGTGCATGATTGCCCGTAGCCCCATACAACGTGTACAACTAAAAAAAAAACAATTTTTCTTTAAGGCCTTGGTTTAAAACTGCTTAAAACATGTTTTAAACAGAGTGCTTTTAAACACCGTTTGTTTTAAATGCAACCCTAATTATATTATTATTCATTTTTGATCCTCTCCATTCCCCGATGGTCAGGTTTACTTGTAGATCCGGGGGACGTAATTCATAATCATTACCATCTGGTAGGTTGTTATAATTACTGTATTGTATGTTGTTAAATCGTAACCTCCGGTCTGTTATATGTAATAAAAAGATATTGCAGTCGCCCAAACGTAGCAGACCAGAAAAAACCTTCGTGAGACATTCACACAAATTGTCATGCCTTTATTCGTTTGTGGGTGCCCTCGGTTGGCATTTGTATTGTGGGCTCAGATTGGAAGGACAGCACTATTAGTCACGCCCGCCCAGCGCGGATATTGACAATGGACAAATACCCTAAGTTTCGGAAAAGGTCTTTCTTTAGAAACACACTCCGTGGAGTCGCATATTGGCCGAAACTGCATATGTCTTTTTGTGTGTCGTGGCGCGGTAATGACCGGCACCCAAATGCCTATTACCATAAATTATGCATTTTTTTTCTTGAGGGGGAGAGGTGTAGTGGTTACGATAAGCGCCCAGCACGCAGGCGAACCGCGTTCGATTCCCGTCTGGACTCCTCTTCCCCTGCCGTTGCCGTTCTTACGGCGACAAAAAAGCCCAGAAAAAGACCCGACGAAAGAAAGCACTCACAATGAATGGAAAAGAACTAGTAGAAAGGGCCGCGGCTTCAAACAGATCAACATCGAAAAAGAACTGTGACATCGGGCACTCTAGGTCGATGGTAGAGTAAAGGATCGCTACTGACGCGTGTCGTTCTACATCCTCCTATCTGTTCATGACATCGCATTGTGTCTTATCGCATTGTACATTGTGTGTGACTTGTTCAGATAAAAATATAACCCAACCATGTTATGTTATGAATCTCAAATTAAGCTATCTAGAAACATTTAAATCGCAAAGCTCGAAAAAAATTTCAAGTTAATTAAATCTATCGAAAATAGGCTACTCTATAATTTATGTTGATTTACGAAGTATTTTTGATTCCACTTAGAGCTCGCTCCCCACCCTATTGGTGATTTTTGGGTGCGGCAGTTACGGACCTAGCTGGTAAGAGTACAAATCGTTGGGTGCGATAAATTCTATATTGTTGGGAAACGGCTACATGGTGACGTAACAAGCAACTTAGGCTACGCTTCATTTCTAAAGAAAGTTGTTAAATCATTAGGCCTTATATCGTCCTCCAATATATCTTCTAAGATTAGTTCTAAGAATAAGGAAAATAAATGTAATCGTGAGTAATCGTGATTACTTTTCCAATGTAATCGTAATCGACTACTTTCTGATTTTGCTGTAATCGTAATCGCGTTACTCTGAAGTAATCGTAATCGCAATCGATTACATTCATGAAGTAATCACCCCATGTCTGGTGTGAACCACTTGAAGTAGCTTGGTCTTCCAAATCAGACTCTCGCCTCGGCCTAGAACGCCCCTCGTATGGATTATATATCGGTATCCTACCCAAATCCATGATTGCAATGTTTCAATAGACGCCCTGCCCAAATCTCAGCGATTCTTCGATATCAATTCCTACCCCCAACAACGTAAATGAGAATATTCACTTTCAAAACTGGGTATGTACTCAATACTTCAGACATCCAAACTTTGTGAATCGATATGCAAGTCATTTAATATAGTAGCTCGGCATCAAAACTGCAATGGTGCTTGTGTAGCCTACTTCAGACCAATCGGTCCCCTCCCGGTAACATCTGATTACCGAATGACACAAATGGTTGGTCCGGCAGTCATAAATTCACATCGGGGTCGCAGGAATTCCAGATCAGCAATGCAATAGAGTCAATGGCAATAACGATTGGTAGCGCGAAGCGCCGAATTTGATTCATGGCAAGACGGCCGACGCATCTACACATAGGCACAGGATGACAAACTAGAATGAAGGAAAGCAGTATCTCAAAATATCGAAGTAGAAAACTGTCAGAATGAAAACTACGAAACAACGGTGATATATTGCCACGCAATAACTAATATCTACAGAAACACGCTGTCACCTGTGACTCGCATACGTTGTTTAAAATGTCACAACACAAAGACAGAGTCATCTCAGGCTTCCGCGTCGTTGTCATCAATTTCGCATAGAGACATCAGCAGTTGACGTCATATAGCCAAGAGAGGAGACAAAAAATACCGCGGCCATAGTGTGCAGTACATTCGCGCTTCGAAGTCTTACGTAACAGTGTGAAGAAATGTACGATACAAATGATAGTGAATCATGGATATATCAGACGGGGGCTGTCACAGGCAGTTGCGCTTTGCAGTAACTTAGTCACGAGCGACGGGCTCCTTTTTACCGATTCCATCGAGCCTTGATCGCTTCAATGTCGCTGATCATGTTCTGCGCCATGCATATCGGAACGATCTGGAATCACATGGCGTGTGGGGTTAGCAAACGCGATCATCTATCAACGGGATGAGGTGGCAAAATCGTGATTGCTGCACTGCCGTGAATAAGTAATCCATTACTACTTCGAGCACAAATAGCAAACGAACGGTTTGCTAAGTATTCAAGTAGTTGTCACGGCAATTCCACACATTAAGAAATTGATTGGAATCCATCGTAATTCGACTTTTTGGCTTGGTGACTTGGCAAGATGTAAAACGTAAAAGTAGTCTGGCATCAGAGGCGGAAGTTGTCCAAACACTTGACCACTGCATTCTAGGGCTGGGCACAATGATTCGAGTACTCGAATCTGAATCGAGTATTAATTACAATGATTCGAGTCGAGTAGTAAAATACGATTTTTTCGAGTACTGAAATTATAGGTTTCTCACCACTCAAAGTTAATTTATCAACGAGAGTTATAGTTCCGATACTAATTTTCACTGTTCAGCCTCGAAACCTCGATTGGCGGTATCGTAGCATACGAAACATATGGTACAAAGCTATATACGCAGGTTACTGGACTTAACACATTTCCGAAGTCATGATTATCCCACCCACAACATTATCACCAAGTGGAATGAAATCCGTATGGTCGAAAAATACCCAAGTATCTTTTAAGATATGGATAACAGGCATTCTATTCTTTGTGGTGGCATATAAACGGTGCATATTTGATCTTTGACGTACTACATTCTGTCATGGCGTCATAATGAGTGATACTCGATTACACGACTCGAAGCATATTTCGTGATTCAGAATCGAATCACTCAGGTACTCGATTTTGCCCAGCCCTACTGCATTCACGTAACTAAACAAATCCCAACAGTAAAAGTATTTCGCACCACCTCTGAACACAGATTAGCATCGTGCTCATGAGCGAAACTGCCCCACTCCAAGGCGACGTGCGTATTGCGATATGAATGACAGTATATTGACATCTTATGGCCCAATAACTAAATATTTAATACATCTTGCTGCCCTGCCTCATGCAGTTTTGAAAGTAATGGAATCACTTATAACAATATTCGTTTTTGAATGGCTTTTCAGGTTACATGGGCAAGTGATCACCAGGCACCAGCATTGTAATGCCTCGAGTCACGATTTTTTTGTGACTCAACTTGACTCGAGTCATTTTTTTCAGATGCGTAAAATGACTCTCGGACCAGAGTCAATTTGTCTATTGACTCGACTTGTACTCGAGTCATTGTGTATGACTCGAACCAATCATATAACCTGAGACTAGGACGGTCAAGACAGACAATTCGTTTTAACCTCAAGGAATAGTAAATTTACCACATTATTGGAATTCCGACTATCACCGGAGTAGCATCAGTGACTAACCCTACCACCTTTGTCGAGCCATGCAATACTGCCTAGATTCGAGTAGCTTAGGATGATACGTTTCAAGTATTCCATTCAGTGAAAAGTTATAAAAAATTGAAAACACATATCCTGTCAACGATTATTTTAGATACAACCACACAAGATACAATTTACGAAAACAAAGCAACATTCCTCATTGATTTTTATCTCATGATTAGGGCGATTTTTTTTTGACATGTCAAAAAAAGTCAAAATTAGGTCAAAATTGTAGCGTTAGGTCAAAATTTGTCAAAATTGTTTACAAAGTCAAACACTTTTTGACCTCTGCATTTCGTTTGTATCGTAGATTTTGCGCTGTCGGTGAACTTATCATTTGATATTTTAGAGCTTGTAGCCTACTTTTCAGGCCTACCGTTGTAAACGGCCCATCGTCTGCTCATTATGAATCATTAACGGTCAAATGAAACAAATAGTGACATGGTTTTATGGTCAACGTACCGCAATATCCTAACTGAAGCAAGACTGCTTGGACATTACATGATTGTTATATCAAGAAGCGCAAGCTGAAAAATTGTGATATAAACAACATTGTCAGGCTGAAGCAACACGGTTTGTCACCAGCAGTGTGCACACAACTTCAGTGTTGTCAGCCAACAACTGCTGCTGTTGAACGTTCTTTCTCCATTCTTGGCAAGCTACTTAGTAAGGACAGACACTTTCTACCCGAGAATGTAGGAAAGTATCTATCTTTCGTTCGTTGTTGTACAACAACAAATATTAATTATTTCCACCANAATACGTNATGTAACTACAGGAATTCTTCATAGGGCCAGATTTNGTTAAAATACAAGTTTTNCATATAAAAATNTGTCAGTTTTTGAGCAAAAAACGTTTTTTCAGACCAATCTACTTTNTAAGGACAGACAGTTCCAACCAGAAATGAAGATAAGTAGTACAATTTTAACATTANNTGCGAAAACACCTAATTTGCATACGTTAGGTCAAAATTTGGTCAAATTTCAGTTTTTTAGGTCAAAAAAAGTCAAAATTTAGATTTTTTAGGTCAAAATCTTCCGTTTTTTAGGTAAAAAAAAAAATCGCCCTACTCATGATACTAGTTTATCGAAACCAGCTGTGAGTGGCAGCGAACTTAGGGCCACAGAGGTCACTCGGAATTCCAGCAACACAATAGGATGGCATCTTAAAACCAGTGCAGCATGACAGAGTAAATCACAAGTGGCAGCTAAATTTTCACCATTACTCAAAACGATGCAATTAACTTGACTGCGTCAATAACACAATAAAAGCGACATCAGAAATAGGCAGGTTGCCGTCAGCATTCGAAACAGCACAGCCAACAGTCCGTCAGACCATCATCCGATCGAAAATCAGCTATGCGAGCACGCTAGCTACGCTCTAAGATTATTCTCACCTGTACCAGCGCAATCCCGATGAAAACTCCGGCCACAGTGTACAAATTGGTTTTCAACCATTCTTCAAATTTGTCCACGCACCCAAATGTATACACGACGTCGGCTCTTTTGCTCCTCTAGAATGAAAATTATTGGATAATAATAAGGCCGTGAACCCTTTGAAGCAGAGTGACGGCCGAACAAGTACTCAAATAAGTCACTGACCACCTCTGGTCATTCCCTACCATATCGTCTGTCCTTATCCCGTATCCGCAATGGGTGTCGACCACTTCTGCGGTTGACGTTGTCACTCTGCAGCAAGAGTACGGCACGCCGCACGATTCGGCCGGAGTAAAGTATCTGCCGTTTATCATAATCCTTGACGAGCAATTGAAGTAGACATTGTTCTCCCAGTCGTTTACGCCGTTCTTCCCACCGCAGCATTCCAGCTGTCGTAGAATATTGATAACAGCGCACGTATATCAAGTCGTGTCGTCATTGGCGATTTAGATTACAAGTGGTCATTTCGCCGAGGTCTCTCTCGCTATTGTGGTTAGGGTAATAGGCGAATTTACAAACATAATTGTCGCCATTATCATAAATTTGCCGGGCGAAAAGATTTCCTCTCTCCAACCGACACGTACACCGTATCATTTGCAGATCATACAATTCGAAAACGGCATTACCTTACCATAAAATTACATAACGGACCTGTCTGGCTTGCTGTTGATGTTATGCAAATAAATATTTTGCAGATACGAGCTTATGACAGCATCTACACGGAGCCAATCAATTCATTTGAGTGCGAGAAATATAAATGATTTGCTGTAGAGCTGAGGCCGATTTTCAGTGGATGCAGCTTTGCACCCCTCTCAGATGCTTTCATGCCCCCCAGTTTGAGAACCACTGCCTTAAAGTCCAAATTCGAGAGGGCCACTTTAATTCAACACAGGCATTATAATAGACACAGGAAAAAGTGATTCAGGGAATACTTACAACAATACCATCATTGCATTCAGAAATTGTAACGGAAAGGGCCCAAAACTGATTATCTTGATGTTCTTTTGTTTCCTGTTTTCTTTTGCCCTTTTATTTAATTGAAAGTCGATATATAGATGTGAATGTTCAGAATTACAATGCTCAATATCACTAATAATTTTTTTGGACACAGTCGCATCTCTCTAATCGAAACACGTGTGTTGGTGCCTTACTGGGCAGCCTTTAATGTATGAGCTGCAATAAATTTTCAATATTGAACATTCACGTTTTTCGGAGACTGGTGGTACACAAAAACAATTTCTTGTTGAACCCGGACCACAGGGCAAAAACGGTTGCCGACCCCTGCATTCGGCAGAAACAATACAATCACAATATGAATGATCATGGCCTGTCCACTAGCGCTAACACCAACGAAAGGATGAGGATACTCACAAAAGCTTGAGAGAAATCGATAATATTCTGCAAGTCGGGGTCGTCCCGATAACCCGTGATAGTTCTGTTGACAAACACGCCAAACTGATTTTGGAACCAGTCCTTGTAGACAAATCCCAGCACCCCGGCGATAATTTCCGCGAAAAATATGATGCCAAGGCACACAGGAACTGAAAGTTGAAGTCGTGAATGCGCGGAAAGAAATTCCTTTTATATCAATGCAATCGAATAGGCTTCTATATCCCGTCCAGCATTGCATCAATATAATGGGCATGAGTGTTCTGCACAGTCTCATTCAAACGACTCATCAAATCCACGCATACATTACTCAAATCACACCTAACGCAACCACCATTATTATGGTAGCTGGCGGTATTGAGACACCACGGTACTTCAGAAGAAACAACACGCCCGGAACTACCCTTCAGAGCTTGCCAACATAAACTGGCTGATAACAACGCTACTTTCACAATGAAAATAATATAAGTCACGAAGTTGATAGGTCATAGCCAAGTTGCAATGCTGTATTCGGCCCGAGCACAACACTATCATCTTATGAACTAATTTGAACTTATAAAGCCTCTTTTCAGTAATAGAGCTAATGCAATAACTTAATCCACCCCACTGCTCTAATCCACCAGCCATAGAGCTAAGTACTTTATGGCAAGATGGCATTTATAAAATTAAAAATGTGCTACAGTGTGTTGATCTGCTATCTCCCTCATTACACAAAGTGCGATAATATTGCTTGATCCCAATGGAACGATTGAATCATTCCCGATATCTCAATCTCACACACTTCAATCTAGAGTGTTCTTGTTACGATGATATCCATAAAAATCCGATGGAAAGGTAGCCTACAACCACTACGATCCATGTCAACCAATTTATATCGGATTCTTTTGAAATGCGATATTGTGCTTGGGTTAACCCGGCCTATTACATATATTATATTGCTCAGTAATAGCACAAAGGTTCGTATAACAGGTCCGAGGTATAAGAAAAAGATAAATTTTTTATTGGTTCCAAGTACCAATTTCAAGCATATTTTATTAAATTTTACTTCAGCCGGAATGTAGTCCCCAGACAATTGGGGATTTTTTAAAAACTTTTCTTACTTTTCTTAAATTGGGAGGTTCCTACATCGGTGACATTATTCACTGCAAATGCCGCGATAAATATAACTTGACTCACTTCAGCGAATCCACTTGGCTATTTTACATGGAGCCACACAGTGTGGCAAAACGTAATAGGTTAGGGTGGAGTGAAAATAAGAAAAATTTGAATTTCAAAAAGTGCCTTTGATATTTGGTCCCAAATCTCGAATGAATTACTTCTATCATAATTTCAGGTTCCTGCACCCTCTAGAACAGAACTACATTGTACATTATAATAATTAGTCTGGTATTTGATATTAATCTCAAAGAAACGATAGTGGCACCTATAGCCAGGTATGCTAAGAACTAGGTCTACCGTTTGAGTGAGATTATTCCCACCATAACTTACACCTCTAATTATTTCTGATATTCTTTTCATTTTATTGGGCATCACCCCAGACATCTTGAAGAACACTTGTGATAGACATTTGGTATTTAGATTTTAATTGATCCTAAAATCCAATAAACTCGGCGATTGGATGCAGTAGCCTAAATCAAGGCCGAAGAAAAATCGAGTTAAAAGTAAGCCATGAACATGATTTCTATAATTTTTATCGCTGCCATGCATACATATGCATCGAAAATGAACTGAATTCAGGAGCACTCACAAATTTCAGTAAGCAGATGTTTTCTCGCAATGCTCCCAGGCATCCGGTGAAGCTCAACACAAAAATCACAAAAGCAACAACCATTATTGCAAGAACGGGATCGATGGGTAAAGCGCCAACGGCCGAAAGCTGGTCAAAGAAACCCTGAAAATACGCACTCCGTCAACTGTGAAATCAAACTAGGCGGGATTTTGCAAGGTCGTACAAGTTCTGGGTTATTGTGGACTTACGAGGCAATTATACACAGAACAATTTTAAGCTACTCAATGGCAGCCATTTTGAGATGGAATGAAGATGGATATGGAAAAAAGATACACTCATTGAAGATTTGAATTAATATTAATTTCAGTAAATAAGACATAGTGGGTGTGGATTAGAGCAATGGCCCGCAACCTTTCCTAACCACAGACCGGTTTGCGAGTGACAATTTCATAATTACGCAGCGGTCCAGCAAGCCTCACAAAAGTTTGTTGTGTACATAATCCTGCAGTGTTTCTTTTGCCAACACAAGCCTTAAATCACCCAAGTTAGTTTACTAAACACGCATGTACCCAATGAACACTTGAAGACCTAGGTATCGTGACGCTTGACGATCATCGTCAAGCTTATAGGTTATGTTCCCGTTCACAAGACCCAGTGCCAGACTAATATTCTGCTGTCTCTGAGACCATTTTGGCAGGTGGCCCTGAGTGATGTCATGGATCATCAAAATATGAAATGGATGAATGCTCCAAAGTCTTAATTCGATAGGGTCATATTCATTCAACACAGGCATTAAAATAGACACAGCAAAACTGATTCAGGGAATAGCCTACTAAAAATAATGATAATACCATAATTTTATTCAAAAATTGTAACGGAAAAAGCGAGACACCTGTCCTACAGAGTAATGAAGTATTAATATATGCCTACCAAAGCATTACCGCAAATTTAGCACTATTTTGCAACGGAGAACTGACAGCCTACAGCAGTGCTCTATAACCGGTGTGCACGGTGCACCCCAGGGTGCATTAAAATCGTCATGGGGTGTGCCATCACAAAAGGGTGCACAGGTGTGCATGAGAAACATTGCACTTGAAATCAGTGGTTTCTATCCTGTGGGTAGAACTCGTGATTTCGTTAAACATATATAATCAGCCTCTGTATTAGACCAATATTGGCAGTCACATGAAACTGATGACAC
>ATSW01014236.1:0-10922 GCA_000444245.1 Botryllus schlosseri | reverse complement strand
TCTCAGACGTTTTTATCGGTTAATAGCATTTGTGTATTTGGCAGTGGCCAGTGGTCAGTAACGGAGCACTTTTCGCAGTACTCAAAGTAGGAAAACCTGCTTGCACTACTTCCTGTTATGGTTATGATTTTGGACTACTTATACGTAGATATAGGACGCTGTTTATTTTTGTCCTTGATGTTTTTGCGGCATGTACACCGACTCATGATATGACATACACACGATCTGTGCATATGCATACCATGAGTGCATGACGTGCATATGCCACTGGATGAGGAAGGTGCAGATACAAGCCTTGCACAAGTCTCGCACCACCCCTTCATGCTATCCCCGTAATGCTGAGCGCCAAGCGGGGAAGTCATGGATAGCCGCGTTACTAATCAGGCTCTGGTCGAACCCAGGACCTACCGATCAAAAAGCAGGACGTTCCACCATTACGCTATCTTGGAGTTTTCAATTTTGAGGGCAAAATTAGGCCTGCACTACTTACTTTTTTACTTACTTAGAAATACAGACTTCTACGCTTACTTGAGTATAATTTTATGTCACCACTTCTACTTCTTCTGGGGTACCAACAATCACTACTTTGATCACCTCTGCGTGTACCCAACGGCGATGCGACGAAATCAACAGAAAAGTCGTTGTAAATTAAGACATTAGAAATTATAAGTCCAGGCTCTACCCGGATCTGTTGACAAATATGACAGATTTTGTCTGTAAGGCAAGTCAGTATCATACAAGCGACGAATGTTTTTCTTATTCTTAGTTTGCTTTGACGTCATATTTTCCATTCGCTAGCGATTTTTCCGAACACCGTTTCTCTGCGAATCGTTCGATGCAGTAGAAATTGCTTTTATTCAAAATATCGTTGATATTTTCTTCATTGGAGCCCGTTGCATACGTATGGTGGTCGCTTATTGTTAGAAAGTAGAATGTTGGTAAGAGTGGGTCCACGTATTGATCAGGTTTGCAACTGTGTTATTCATTTTCTCGTGGTTTATCTTTACTGAAATGCAACGTGACCCGCCCGTAAGCAACGCAGCGGTCTGAGATGATCTATTTCTAATGCGAATTTTGTTTTGGAAATGAGTGTGAAATGCAGTCAGGTTTGACTTTATAAATCAACATTACCTTCCAGTTCATAATTGGCTTGACTCGTATTATCAAAATTGGACGAGAAATGAGAAATCTACCGAATTTGGTGTCACAATCTTATTCCACCAGTGCTAAAATCGCGAATCCGAGCAGAATCCGATTTAATGTTCCAATCCTGGCTTCCACAATAGAATGAAAATTCAATTTCATGTCTTGTAGCTGAGATTCAACTGGCGTCTCGAGCACAATTCGTCCGTCTACACGACCCCAACTCAAATCACTTTGGTCATGACATGCTTTGTGTTTTGCGATTTCCAATGGTATGTAACGGGTCGGGATATGGATTGGATGGTATCCATCTATCCACGCTTCTGTTGTTTGCCATGGGCTTTTGACATACACTGTGTTTCAGATATACGTATTATCTTACCGATGAAAATGCAATAAATATATGGACAACACACAGCGACGTGAATTAGTTTTATTTCAGGGATTGGTTGGCGGAGTGTAGTTATAAGTTCTGATGAATGAATTTATTTGCACTTTGCGTTAATTATTTTTGAATTGATCTCAACTCTCTTAGACTAGTGGCTCTCAAACTGAGGTGCGCATACCACTAGTACACGAATTTTTTTTAGAGTTTAGAGCAGTGGTTCTCAACCTTTTTGTCTTCATTCCCCACTTCAGATTTATTCCGGGCCTTCATTCCCCACCAGGACTGTAACAGCACTTCGTCAGCCCCCTCACAAAGGTTGGTCTTGGGATCCCCGGAGGGCGATACACCCAGAACCACCTCAGCCCCCTGAGCCTGTATGATTTTCCCCCGCTAATTATCAGCTACATTGGGTCTACTGTTTAGTGCGTCGCCTTATTACCACTAAACGCGCGAAGCGCGAAAAAATTGTTTAGTTCATGTTTGAATCGGACAATATGATCGGGAATTGCATATATTTTGCTGTCAATTTTTTATCCCCTCTCTGCTCAGATCTGTAATCAGATTTACCAGTAGAGCTGAGTGAGGTGTGTTGTAAAAGGTGGGACCCCTAATTAAGAATTGAACAACTTCGGCGGACCCATTGATATATTGACTTCGTTACAATATATGCTATTTCGGGACCTCCTATATCTGCTTTGTCAAAAGATATGGAAATCGCCAAAACTAAAAGGCACACGCGATTTCAAATTGGTATTGCTTTACTGGCAAATAATTTTTCCCCGCGGGATGGCATTTGTCCTGTGGGGCTCAGATCGCCAGGACAGGAACATTCGGCTCCAGTCATTCAGCCGCCTATGGACAATTAAACAGATATGTATATTGCATATATATCGAAGTTTTCGGTCACCACAAGGGCATTCCTTCTCGGCCGAGGTCTTCTCGCTGCTAATCGTTCTGGCACACTTCTTGGAGTCTCATGTTACATGGCCTATAACTTCATATATCTTGGTGCGTCGTGGCGCAGTAATGGCCGACACCGAAGTCTCCATTTTGATAAATTCTACGTATTTGCGTGTGGGAATGGTACCCAATAATCAAGATATTCGGCAATATTAAATCGCGCACCCAGCGCTAAATTTTTTTGAAAAAGTGGCATAAATTTCCAAGAAAAAACACTCTATAATTGATTTTGGCCCCCTTCGAGCTGGCCCGCCCCAATTGGGGGGTTTGGAGTGCGGCAGTTACGCAGTGGCGGCTCGTGATAATATCGGGTGGAGGGGCAAGGGGTACCCGCGATTTTAATAATCTAAATGACGTCACAATAGTGTATTCCGACGTGAAAATGTGACTTCGTGGTGGTCACACACAGTTTGTATGGGGTGTAGATATTAGGCATGGTAAACAAGACTTACGTATTTCAAATAATTCGAAAGAAAATATGAAATACAGTAGATCATACCTGCATATTTTAACGTTTGTATCAATAGGCCTATTGCGCGCAAGTTACGGTAGTGTTACCCACTACCCGACACTTTTGTCATCACAGAGCAGCTAATTGCTGGTTTGACTACACAAGACACACAACCACACCAGTACGCAAGACAATTGCCTATACCTGCAACATAAAACGTATTATGAACCGATACCGGTAACGCTCAAAATTTCGCGAACACGAAATTTCACGTCAAACTAGTCGGGCTGGATGCGTTTGTGACGCCATCATTGGCCACCAAGTGTTCCAAATGAGGTT
The DNA here is from genome assembly GCA_000444245.1 of Botryllus schlosseri. Classification (NCBI taxonomy): domain Eukaryota; kingdom Metazoa; phylum Chordata; class Ascidiacea; order Stolidobranchia; family Styelidae; genus Botryllus; species Botryllus schlosseri. Next base: position 7,641 of record ATSW01014236.1, on the reverse strand, counting down.
CTGTGAACAACACGAAATATAATTTTCGATACATAGCCTACATACCAGAGCCGTTAACGGTAATTGCGCATGTGTATCCGTGAATATGTATATAATGTATATAATTTTGAACAAATGCGTCTATTCACCACCAGAAACCATTCAGAACAAAGATAACCAAGTAACTGTAGAGATTAGCTAACTATAGTAGGGATGGTGCGAACCTCTGAAAGGTTCTGGTTCGTGTGAACGTGAACACGAACCTAACACGTCACGTGACGCCATATTGTTAATTCCGACTGTACATTTCCGAAGAGTAATATATTAATGTACATGATAACTAGCGACGACTCAGGCCACATTTTGCCACAATGCTGAAGTATATGCGGACCTTTTAAACATTATATCAACTGAAACAATCAAATGCTATAACAATTCCACAAAATGAATATCTTCCGTCGCTTTGCGAACAATTTCGACAAGGACTCTGACAGACTGGACAGATGTATTCTAACGAATGAGGGACCGGTTTCTTGAATGCTTGCGCCAAATATCTCTCAAAAACAAAATATACAGTAGCCAGCAGCACTCTAATCGGACAGAATTGGTTTTTATGATACAGTAAGGATATCAAATCAAGATAACTCCCGTACGCCTGATAAGATTTTTTACATTGCATTTTTTAGATCAGTTTCGTCGATATAAAGAATCGATTGGCAGAATATAAAGGCAATTCGCAGACTTCCCTGTCTCCTTCTTGCTATTGTGTTATTGCGGGCAAAGCTCGCAGCAGAGAATCACTAAAGATTCGCAAACGGAAACCTGAATATTCCGAGCAAACTTTCGAGCAAATAATCATCGAAATTGTCAAAGTCCATGCTCGTTTATTGCTGAATTTATTTTCATGCAGCCAGAGCCATGCGCAGAGTGGTGCGAAATTGAAATGCGATGAATTTCTACCAGAAAAGACGATATAATGACGTGAAAAAATGAAATACATTAAATGGTTCACAGTGCAGAACCTCCCAAGGTTCGTTTGTGAATGCCGCCAAATTTTTGAGGTTCAAACACAGAACGCGATTCGTTCACACAATTCCTACTAACTGGACTGCTAGGGCTAGAATATATGATTATCATCACTATAGTCAGCAGGATAAATATTAGCCATGTCGATACAGAATTCTCAGTCCAGAATACAAAATATATGCAGTGTCGTTTACCACAGTGTATGTTTTTTTATTAAATCCGTTCAAACGGCTGCGTATCCTAGTCTGGTAAAACAGCACCTTGCTTCGAACCATGTAAAGTAGAAAGATCGACGTCGCTGTCCGGACATGGGTGTGAACTGATCTCGGACTTGATGACGTGCTTTAACAGTAAGAGCTCAGAATCGACAATTGTGCCTTGAGAAGATATCTGATGTGCTGAGAGTAGGGTTGTATTTGAAAGAAAAATCTATTTAAAACGAACATGTCTAAAACAAGGCCCTTGTTTAATACATGTTTTTATTGTTTTCTTTGAATCCATGACGTCACGAATATTCAATCGTGACGTCATGGTGCAGATGTTCTCAGGCGTTTATTTTGCGGCCCTCGACGTCTTTCACTGTGAACTCAATTACTACTGGCACAGGATTGTTACATATTAATTTAGCGACTTAGCTCACTTATCGCACCGTCTCATGTGTCGCTTGATTACTCATACTCATTCTTTAATATGTTTTGCTTTCCTGGTACATACTAGGGATGGTGTGAACCTTTGAAAGGTTCAGGTTCGTGTGAACGTGAACCTTTTTGAAAGGTTCTGTGTGAACACGAACGTGAACCTCATGACGTAACGTGACGTCATATTGTTAATTTAAACCCCATATTTCAATTAGGGGATTGCCTATATTAATCTACTGTACACGATACCGAGCGACGACTCGGGGCCACATAATAGCTCAGTACTTAAGTACATATTGATGTTTGAAACGTCACCAAATGTATCATCTGGGACAATCAAATGATATAATAATCCCATAAACCCAGTATCTTGCGTCGCTTTGCCAACAATGTCGACCTGATCGGACAATGTATTCGGCGTCTGAGTATTGCCACATGGATATTGAGCAGAGTGTAAAATGGGTTTCTATACTTGCTACCGATTAACAAGTTATACAGCAGTATAGCGAACACCCCAGTCGCACGGATTTGGTTTTTATGATACAGTATACATATGTAGTCAAGATTGACCCCGTACGCCTGCNAGATTTTTACATCNGAAGACGATATCAATNTCATTNATTGGTTGAATAAGGATCATTNGCTGACAAAATACAGTGTANATTTCGCTCTTGATGTCATGTGATTGCGGGTCAAGCTCACAGCACAGAGACACTAAATATGCACAAACGNAANGCTGGATATTTCGAGCAAACTTTTNTAACAATACAANTAAATTTTTTGAGATTGTNAAGGGCNTGCTCGTTTAGTGTTGAATGTTTATGCTGCCAGCNCNATGCATAGAGTGGCCCGCAGTTGAAAGTCAATAAATTTGAACCAANGATGTTATNATGAAGTGTGAAAATTGCAATATATGAAAAAGGTTCACAGTGCAGAACNTACCAAGGTTCTGTTGTGAACGCGAACCTCAAATTTTCCGAGGTTCACACACAGAACNCGAACGTGAACNTCACGTTCACACCATCCCTAGTACATACTCGAGTTGATTGTTATTGTTTTGAGTCGGCATTCGGCTGGACTCTTGTTCAAGGGAATACCCCTGTGTAGCACACTTTTAAAGAGTTTCACTGACCGCGAATGATTTGAACAGAAGCAAGGACAAGGAACGGGAAATTAAACAGCGGGAACTGGGTTTTTAACTCTGCGTGGAAAAATGAATTTGCTTTCTCAGATATAAATGCAAAACTGATGTGTCATATTCGTCGAAGAACAGTTGTCGTAACGAAGCGTAGCAGCTTGAAATGATGCCACGACAGTTTATTCTGTAGTTATACATATCGTCTGATCTTAAAAAACGTTACCAGCTATTTAGAGGCGTTGTTAAAATTGCCGACGACGTTACATACGCATCGTTCCAAATTGCTTGATATATCGCTAAACCCAAGAAATATGCTAGAGAAGGTGTGTTTTCAATAAAACTTTCACATCAATTCGCTGTTTCCGAATCTTAGCAGCAAGGACAACAGCACCTGACAAATTTCGAAGCTACAGTTATCTGATTCAACCGTGTACCAGAAGAGTAACAGCAATATCAGTCGATCTTTTATTGCATGTTCTGAAAAACGTTGCCACGTATAGACTCACTTTAGCCACCTGGCATTGGACGAATCCACCGACTCTAGAGACATTGCATCTGGGTGCATTTTATCAGAGTGTACATATTTGCCAAGGGAATGCTGACAGGGCAAACGTTGGGAGGGGACCAGCTTAAATCATCAATTTGACCAAGCTGACTTATGTAACTATTGGTGCAGGGCTACAGCTGAGGAAGGAAAGGAGAAGGATTGATTCGTTTGCTAAGAAATTACCCCGAACTGCTGACTTCTTCTATATCACTGAGATATCAAAGTGATACTGGCGTCTGTCACGAAAAAGTTACCGTAATTTTAAACTTTCACGCTCAGGGATTAAAACATACAGTTCGATTATATGGTATAAGGGCTGGTTTGAAGGTGCATATATACACCGAATTGTCAACGAATGCTTCGCACGCTCCATTATTTGCGACGCTGGAAGAAACATATTATCACAGCGACTGCAATTTACGAACGCTGTCCATCGCTGCCTTGGAATGCATAAAATGTAATGAATGCCCGTATACGACTGATAAATAGGCTACAGTAGCCTAAATTTATTAGTAGCCCATAAATGCATGGTAATAATGTTCTGCGGGACGCAGCGTTTTTTGCTGTGAAAATGCGGCCCGTCATACAAAAGAAGTTGACGTACTTCTACTTTTGCAAAGTACTTAAGTAGTTATACTCTACTTCTCGTAATTACTCAACTAGATCTCATTTTCGCTACTTCTACTTCCACTTGGTAATATTTTGCGATCTACTTACTTACTTTTCACTATTTCCAGTTTGTCAAGTAGAAGTAGTGTAATCCTCCAATTATGAGGAGAGACTGGGGAATTTCGGGGCTGTTTTTGTTATTTTTATTAACTTTAAGTATAGCTCAGAATTTTCGTCGCGCTTCGCGCAAAGTACATGTGGAGAGACAAATATGTTTCACTAAAGTATTGGTGAATAGGTTATGAAATAGGTAGCGGATTGCGTGGCTCCGTTCACACCGTATTATCACAGTAACGTTTGAAACTACGGTTTCGCAATCTAAGATCCACCTTTCATGTCGTAGTCTTGCAGCCCAGCATGGCATGCCCTATTTTGGTACAGTCGTCTCTTACGTTTTGAGCGTCAGACCTGCTTTAGCAGACCACTGTTGATGTTATCAGGACAAGTGACTTGGATTCTATTTTGCGCTTTTCAGAAGTAGTAATTGTACTACCCTTTTAATACGTAGTATCATTACTTTAAGTTATACTTAGTTTCACTTCCTTTGTTTGAAGAACTTACATGTCGAAGTTTAAAAGCAAGTGTAGTAATGCCTCTATTTTCTGAAAATAAAATTAATGTGTGTGGCATTTTTACGATCCGCTATATTTTTATTAACGTATGCTAATCTCTCAAAGTGTTAATTCTAACACCGTATCGGATACAGCTTCTCGACATTACTCTTCTACTGAGCTACGGGCCTTATATTATAGGTGAGGGCGCCAGACTATTACATTTTTTTAAACTGGGTGTTCGAGTGAACAAAAAAGAGTATCGCATTGCCACAGCGATACTATCATTTCCATCCCATGTTGGGGACGAACGCTAATGCTCTCGAGCATTGATACCTCCTCTGATGCATCAATATGAATCTATATCTCTGCACGTTCCGCGTAGCTCAATTCGCATTTTTTACAGTCCATGGAACTTATTATGACCGTTTTACTACTTACTTACTTGAGTAGATTAAAAGCCAGGAAATTCTACTTCTACTTCAAGTAGTCGTTGGCGATTTTCAAAAGAAGTACTTCGACTTGTACTTGAGTAGAAATTTGTGTCACTACTTCTACCTCTACTTGAGTAGCTTTCTTGACTACTTGAACCACCTCTGGTTGAGAGCCCCTGTCATAGTGGATTGGCATTGACTATTGAAAATATACGGTGAATATAGCTCCTTTGACGAAATATCCGTACTATAAAGATTGAACTGACTATTTTGAGGGTTCCAACCATCCCATATCGATATGCGTCGGGTTTATCGGGTGGTAATTGTCCGTGGGCTCATACAACAAGTTTTTTGGAAAGTATTTACTCAATTATAGCATAATTTTACAACTTTAAAAATGCCTTTGTTTTGAACAACCATTTGTTTTAAATGCAACCCCGGCTGAGAGCAATGTTAAACTCCAAATATAAAGCTCTACGAGTTACTGATGAATGTCAGTCGAAAATAGTTGGGTTTGTTTCAATAAGAATATGAAGATATTATTCAAGTGTATATTGAAGTTCCAACAAGAATCTCTTCAAGACAAACAGTTGCACTGAGCAAAATAAATTGTGTTTCTTTTTACACTCATTGGCGCTTTAGTTAGTAGTAATAATGCCAATAACTATAATAACTACCGTAAAATTATTCCATTAACGATGGATAACATGCCCGAGATAAGAATATTCACTGAAGAGAAATATTATTTCTTGAAACAGATTCTTCAATATACATTTATTTTATTTCAAAGCTACGACGAGCCGCAGCAGAGACAGAAAAACTGCGTCGGCTCGGGAACCGCAGTTTGGCTACTCATTCCATAGACATGTAACAAAATACAAGGACGTCCAAATTTGGAGTTTCATTTAGGAAGCTGATGACTAGCAGACTACGGCAATCTTTTTACGTAAAAGCGGAAGATTTTGATCTTAAAAAACTTAATTCTAACAAAAGTCTGCCCCCATGTATGTAAATTAGGCGTTTTTGCACATAATGTTAGAATCGCACTACTTATCATCATTTCTGGTGGGAACTGTCTGTCCTTACGAAGTAGTTAGCTTGAAAAAACGTTTTAACTTACGAACTGACAAATTTTTACATGAAAAATTTTGTTTTAACGAAATCTCGTACTATGAAGAATCCCAGTAGTTACGGCACGCCTTATGGTATAATTCATAAAGATTTGTTGTAGTACAACGAATGATAATTTCCTACATTTCTGCAAGTTATCATATTTGCTTCCGTCATCGGTTCCAATTTCGGACTTAAAACTGGTCTCAGGTACGGATCTTCACTCTGCCAGTGAAAGAAATGAGCGACAGCAAGGCAATTTACGTATTGGGTTTATTCTTATGCTAAATGTGCAAGTAAGAACGAATTATAATTACCATTCCTTAAACTGTATATTATGTAAGGAACATCAAAATGACATCTCAATTTGAAAGTTATTTATTTCATGAAAAACACTAGATTTTCAGACTTTTGATGAAATATACACTAGAACACTAGGTCAAGTCGAAATACACCAAATCTAGTGTAAAAACACCAGGAGTGGCACCACTGGTCCCGACTATCACAGCCCAGCGCTCAATTTTTTATTATGTGTTATTACGTCATACTTTGCCAATTTGGTTTTCGTTGAAATCTCTTTCTGTATGCTTATTATTGTACCGTTAACTCTTGATAAAGGGCACACAAAAAGTCTTCGAGTTGATAACGGACCATCTACAACGGTAGGCCTATAAATTAAGGTACAAGATGTAAAATGTCAACCGACAAGTTTATCGGCAGTGCAAAGATCTACGATAGAAACGAAATGCAAGTTGCAAAAATGTTGGACTTTGTAAATAATTTTGACAATTTTTTGACTTAACGCTGCAATTTTGACAAAATGTTGACTTTTTTGACACGCCAAAAAAATCGCCCCACTGATTACGGTATGTGAGTAGTGGAAAATGCATAACAGCAAAAGCAGCATCAGTTAAAGAAGATATTCGCTATACATAGCGCAATGCTTCCCAACAGTTTTTTTGTCTTCTTGGTCACTTCTTGTTTTTAGTTCAAATTTCGCTCAACTATCCAGCAGCCACTATCTGTCTTGTGAAACTATTGACTGATATTCGTTATTTTCGCTCCGTCCCATGTTTCCTGAAATTGATAACAACATGCCATGCATGTCTGAATTGTCTGATATATAACCCTGTCTGTTGAGGATAACAACCTCAGACCTTGTCGGATTATGAATGACAGAAATAAGTCATTTTCCACAAGTCGGCACTCGTATCCACTTTCCTAAAGTCCGCTATCCGCAATTGTGTCTCCAGAAGGATTTTTGTTCAAAAGCAAAATAGCTCACTAGCGGCGCTCTCGGTTTGCCAGCATTTCATGTTGTATTTAATCTATCAATAGCAGTGGTTCCCAACCTTTTTGGATGTCGGAGCCGCATTTCAAACTTCGGAGTACGCATGGATCCGGATCAAAACATTCGTGTTGGCTAGTTATAACGGAAACTTAAAGGTAGCTAGCCTACCTCTGGATCTCACCATCCAGCTAATACAAAATATGCACATAGACTTCTATAGATCCTATATCGGTTAGTTAGATAGACGCAGATTGGCAT
>ATSW01014234.1:0-22945 GCA_000444245.1 Botryllus schlosseri | reverse complement strand
GATAAGTTCCCCGACAGTGCAAAATCTACGATACAAACGAAATGCAGGTTGTAAAAAATTTTTGACTTCGTTCAGAATTATGACATTTTTTGACCTAACGCTGCTATTTGGACCTAATTTTGACTTTTTCTGACATGTCAAACTAATTGCCCTAGTCATTAGCTATAGATATAGTTTCGAATTTTGAAAAAGTCGCTACTCTTAGTTCTGAATCTAATTGCGCATGTGGAAGCTCTTTTAGTTTTCACAAGTACGATTATATCCGCTGACCTCATTGCTTATGATGACAGCATTTGCTGGGCTGTACTACAAAAGAGTAAAAGACGCAACGTGCTTGATGGCACCAAGGTTACCTGTCATTCGGCCGCTGTATAGCGATTCAGCGAAGACGCCGCCAGTCACAATACCTGTGACGAAGACTACTACATATCCCGTTACAAATAGAATAGAGGACGAACAGAAAGATTCTAAACAGTCGGAAGTCATTGGTTCAACGAAAAATGCGCCTGACGTCACGCCGACGACTTCCGCCTCTGGCGACGCGGAGTTGGATCACGATGAAGTATTTTGCAAAGGTCAGCTTTAATAGATGCTCCCGCGGCCTTTGGTGTCTTATTATTATTATATTCTTTATTCCCAGTAAAACTGATATATAAACACAATCCGCGAAGCATCCTGACCTCCAAGGAAAATGGCGAGATTGAAGTCACTTTTTAAAATTTCAGTAAAACAGTCAAATTGTTATACCTGTATAATAAGTGAAGAGGTCATGCTAAAGAACTGCGGTAGGTGAAGAATTGGCAAGTGTTGCAGAGATAGAAATGACTGAACATGAAGAATCGAAATTACAGAAATTATGCTGTGATTTACGCGGACAAGTGTAATTTTAATTAATAATATTATCTGTATTAATTATTAAAATCCCGTTTTGGTGCTTTTCACAAAAGAGGTCTTTTGCACCAAATGCTAATTAGGTTCATCAACAACGCAAGCTAATTGACAAATTTCGCATATGACTATATAAGATAGTGACAATATTAAGATATTCATTAATAATTACATATACGTCGTGGCATTTGGTGTTGACGTGGGTATCGTTTATGAATGATAGGTTGACATCACCTGTATATAATACAACTTGTAGCACACAGAGCATTTCGACTCACAATGGTATGGGGAAAATACACAGCACCTGATTGTTGGAAGATGGGCAAAGTTCGTTCGATTCCCAGTTTCGGTTACTGCTAACTTGGGTTGCATTTAAAGTAAGAGGTGTTTGACGCAAATGAAATGCAAAAAAAAACACAGTAAAACACATGTTTCAAATAAGGGCAATGTTTTAAACATGTTCGTTTTGTACTTGGTTTTTGTATTAAAATTGAACCCCACTGCTAATGAAGCTGTTAAGCTCACTAAATAATTTTCGAGTTCTATTCGCAAATTACAAGCGCTTCTGAATAAATTTGAACTCATTCCAAAACGTTTCTTCCGTCGCGATCCATCTGTAATAGGGTCTCTTGAACTTTTTTCGACACGCTCCCTTTACTTGATCATAGTGAAAAATTTCGCACCGCCCTTATCGTCATATCAAAGGATATCGAAAAGAGCAACCAGAATGTTTGCAGTTATAACGCTTAGTTTGTTGGCATGAAGGTGTTACGGCTATTGAGACACTTCTCAGTTATGGAATTTGGACTATACACATTATAATATTCGTTATGAACTGGAGAAAAATTGAGCATACTGCGACAAAACTTCCAGTTGAATATTTTGTTAAACATAATCATGTGCAGTGGTAGCACTTAGCACATATGGATATTTTAGCGATTTTTGGGCCTAATCCATTTTATTACTCCACTTTTGGTCAGCTCAAGCGTATCGAATCAAAAACCAATGGCTCATCTACACGCATTCACCAAAAATTACACTTCATTTCAGGGCCATCTACTGATGAGTGCAAGGGTCGGTGTCAGTCAAGATCTAGCATCCGTGTGTGGATGGTACGCGACGCCATTATGACGTTTAAAATCGCAATTTAATTAGGACAATAAACTTTCGCTGAAACGTGCAAGTTTCAGCACAAATTACACTCATTCCGAGTGCAAGAAACATCATTTCTCTCAGGCGACTTCGCGCCTACCCACAGATACTACCCGCCCCCAGTTTGAGAACCACTCATCTATAGTAACGTTATGTCATGACTGCCCCGCTGCCCCATTGACATTGTCATCTTGACATGCTCGGTTTTGTGACAGCACATATGTACAATCATCAGGTATACGAAACAACACCACTTTGGACCCTATGTGCACATATCTTCTTAAAATCATTATGAAGTATGTATATCACAAACAAAACAGCGTTTCCAGTGGATATGCATTACTGTTATTGTAACCCAATGATTAGTTTATAGTAATCTGCTCGAAAGCATTCTGGATTTTGTTGCTAGCGACACAATTTTACTTTAGCACAATCGCACTACGACTCCTACGTCGCCGGCGAGGGATGGGAAGACCAAGGCGTGCATTTCATCGGAGGTTACTTCAATTTGGAATATCCGGAAGTGTTGGCAGATTGGCAAATGGTGGTCATCTTCAATGAGGCAATCACAAAGATACAGGTTCAGAGTCTTTGCATTATTTTCTAATCAACTGAAGGGTCAGTAACGAAGTTTTCCTACTCTTCGGAGTACTCACGTAGGTTCCGCCGACTTGTAGTGACTATTCTTTTTGATTAATTCTATTTCTACTTGACATTTTCTTCGAAAAAACCACTTATTTGTATCTTTGGTTTTTGCAAACAAGAAAGTAGTTTGCGGATGTGTTTGAATCACTGGGATTAAATTGTCTTAGCAATTGTGTTAAATAGCATCTGTATCATGGTGACTGAATAGATTTTCGAAAATTTCACGTATTTGCAATTTCGATAGTCACTTCGCGTTAGTCGCAGAGAAAAACCTTACAATTTCCACAACCACTGCCGACCAACTACTAAAAGCATGGGACCCGTTGAACTTATTTCCAACAGTATTATTCTGATCTCCATGGAAAATCTCACGCTTCTGTAACTTTTAAATTGACACAATTTTATAGCATCANCGTATACTTGTATTCGGGTGCAAACTCTGACTACTTTGTTCACCTCTGCCTGTCGATGCCTGANTTTAGATTCATAGCTAAACCTTACAGAAAACCTTTATACGAAGTCATGTATGATAGGTATCAGGTACCCAACATCTCTATCAGATTTTCCGTCACACCGGCATTCATGGTTCGGTATTNCGGTGCAAAGAATCGCGTTCATATTGGAGAAATAATTCCGGGTGCTGCATATGATGAATGTATCGTCGAATACAATGAATTTACTACGTTATTTACTAACCAGGGNAGTTCAGNAGGAATAATTTGATATGAGACGATAGAACATTGTATTAACAACTATCTTTTTCAATTAAAGATTGTTTGCGAATCTCGCTACATAAGTATGTCGACATATTTATTGAAAAGAGTCCCAATAAATCATGCACAATTTATCGTACTCATGGGATGTGTCACAGTACGGATTACCGCGGAACGTTTATTTAGACCTGGGTTTGCGAAGTGAAAGACTCTTCTGAAGATGGTCTGATATGGACATTCGGTCCCAATCCCGGAAACACAAAATTTCATGGAAAGCGATTCGAGATAAGATATATTGCAACACAATCGNACGCGTCCGTAGAAAGACCTACAGGTGAAGGCTGNCATGTCGCATTTTTATGGTGAAGTCACGCACACTAGATATAGTGCCGAGAATTGTTTCTGCNGAATGATGTGATCATGCGTTACGAATCAAGTCTGATAATTGCTACGACAATCTCCTACCCTACNNAATTAGTAATGCGGTTCGTTGTGGTTGTGACGTCNTAATNGATGATACTGAAATACTAGGCGCCTGACACTCGATTCATTGTCGAATCACTTAGGTNTACTCGATTTTGCCATGTTATATATCGACATCGTGAGAGAATATTGTATCCGCGTCGCTTCAGGATCTTGGATCCCGATAGCATGATAATAGCTGGGCCGATTGTGAGTCAAAGTACGGAGGGAAATATATGTAATATATTATCGAAATTCATCCGATTTATCAGAGTAAAACTGCGTAAAAAACCGATCCTATGGTAATTTATCACGGATTTTATCACAGTTACAACACGTAGGCCTACTGAGATCGACACACTGCATCATTTATTATTGCGATCTGAAGCCAGATAGGGTAATAACAACAGTAAACAACGAAAAGAGTGTTGGCGAACGTTGAAAACGAATAAATTTGAACACAATATTTGCTGTCGATCTAAATTTCTGATCTATAGTCGCGGTAACGAACTGCCATCTTCGATATCGAACCCAGGTCAGGTGTTCCTTTGCTCCACGTCATTTAAAGACGGCGAGGCGAAAATCAAAGGTAGCGGATTGGGCTCCAGCGTGCAAAGTTTAGTCACTCCACAGCCTGACCAGGGCTCTACTACAAAATCAAGTGAAGGATTGGACATTGAGGAATCGGAAGATCTGAAGTGTAGCAAGAGAGATCCGACTGGAAAGCCAGTAATCAGGGCGGAACAAACAAAGCCTAACCCCAAGGCAAACACAGGTGAGCAAACATAGCCTACATTTATTCATCAATTGCCAATTTTTTCAATCCTCAAACGATTGAGATGCAATGAAAAAAGCAACGCATCAAACAAAAATTATGTAATGTAGGTGGGGGAGATAGTGTAGTGGTTACGATAAGCACCCACCAATCTGACGAACCGGGTTGGATTCCCGTCGGAGGTTCATCTGGGCTCCTCTTCCCCCACCGTTGCCGTTCTTACGGCGACAAAAAAAGCCCAGTAAAAGACCCGACGAAGTAAAGCACTTACAAGGAACGGAAAGAACTAGTAGAAAGGGTCCCGGCTTCAAAGAAGATCAACATCGAAAAGAACTGTGACATCGGGCATTCTAGGTGGATGTTAGAGTAAAGGATCGCTACTGATGCGTTTCGTTCGATATCGTCTTATCTGTTCATGACATCGCATTGTGTCTTTTCGCATTGTACATTGTGTCTGATTGTTCAGATGAAAAATATAACCCAACAATGTTATGTTATGTATCGAATTAGAAAATTTAGTAACATATTCATATTGAAATAAACCCGAATATTTTCTGCTGACACTCGTCAAGGGTAATCGTCAGCAACTAGTAGAGAATTCAGAGGAACATTCCATATCGAAGATCGTACCATCCAATAGACGTGACCGGCATTAAATTGCAAATAATCGAAACGAACAGATCGCTTAAGCGCAAGCTCAAATATCAGACTTGACCTCNCTGTATACCATGTAAACAATAAAGTAACGCTAGAAGGTCCTTACGTACGAGTTTAAAATCGAATTCGCATACACAAATGCAGCTTAAAAATAAATTTGAACTATGAGTGTAGCAAAGTTGGACTGCCACCTCAAAAATTGCACGCTGCATTGTCACGATGTATGGTAAATACATGCTAAGGTTTTAAATGCAGAAAATGTGACTGTAATTGTATATATAAAATACCAGAATAATGAGACCGCGATTTACATGGGGGGTTGTTCTGAGTAATTCACTTCCAAAAAGCATGTTTTGCATCTAGGAGAAGATAGTGTAATGGAGTAGCGTTCGACTTCTTGGTCGGTACGTCGTGGGGTAAATCCGTGAACGGGTCACACCAAAGGCTTGAACAGTAAAACTGATATCTATGGTTTCCTCGCTTGGCGCAGAGCTCCTGATATACGGGTGTGAATATACACCCATTGTACACGTAACCAGCACCTACCTCAGACTTCCACGACGGTATGAATGAATTATATCATTTTAATCCAAATGATGATTGCATGTAGCCTAGCAGGATTTATAACCGCGACATAATTATGTGTTAGGTTCTGCTGTCGTATGCCATCTTTTGCGTGTGAATACATACCGTTTTCGCTAAGAGTGTAGTTAACGACTCATATGTACAGGATTGAAACTTTATTTCATTTTATGCACCATCAGACGGAGACAAGTATAACTACAACGAACTGCTCCACATATCGCTTCTCTTCTACGAGGCGCAACGTGCCGGCAAGCTGCCGCCTGATAATAGAATACCCTGGCGAGGAGACGCAGCGCTAAAGGACGGGTGTGACATCAAAAGAGATCTTACCGGAGGGTGGTTTGACGGTAAATGGCATGCCTCGCGTTGGCGGCTGGATATAAGCGTACTTTATTAAGCAAGCTTTTGGGGAATTATATTGAATCATGGATATAAGTTAACCTATGGATATGTCTTACAGAGGGTCAAAATCTGACCCGAGTTGCAGACATATGGTATTTCCGATTTAACACAAGAGTTATGACCAAAGTAGTCAATGTTGTAACTCAATTTGACGTAGAAGCACCGTAAATTCCTCCTTAATTATATGCGGAAGTAGAAGAGGTATGTCGAGACTACTTCAAGTAAAAGTATGAAATGACGAACTGAAAAGAAAGTAGTTTCAAGTCGTGGAATGAGACTATAGGTTGAACACTACAAGCTGTTAACTAAACGTAGTTACCTTTGAAATGGCCTGGTGAGTCTTCTCTAGTGCGAGTGATGCTAGCATATCCCAAAACCACATTCTACTTTGCAAAATCCAATTTGTTAAAAGTAACTAGTTTTGCCTTACTAACTTCGACGTGGAAGTAGACTACATTCATACCCCAATTGAGTATAGGCCTATCAGTAGTTAAGTAGGAAAACGTACCGGAGTGCACCGAATAGCTATGGTATTTCCTTGCTAATCAGTGATGACCTCGGAAGTTTTGAAAATATTGCCTCCTTGAAGATGATCCCCATTTGCCGGTCTTCTAACAGTTGTTGTACTGACGATGTACTGATTCCCATTTACTATCATTTTTACTTCAGCTGGGGATCGTGTAAAGTTCAACTTCCCGATAGCGTTCACTCTGACCACTTTATCTTGGGGTGCGATCGAGTTTCGAGACGCCTACGAGGACGCGGGCGAGCTAGATAACATGATTAATACAATCAAGTGGGGAACGGAATACTTTATCAAGACTCATATTGGAAAGAATATCGTTGTGGCTCAAGTACGTTATACCTATAATCCAGTGGTTCTTAACCTCGCCACCAAGAGGGCGAAAATGCTCAGGGGGCGATATGGGAGGGGCGCTGGGATCANGGGGGCGATGAGGGGGGCGCTGACGAAAATTGGCTTCGCAGTAGATGATGTGGTAGTATGACATATCCTTAAAGAGTATTCAGAACAAATTAACATCACAGAAAACATGTCAAATCCCGACATTTTAGGTCGCGCTACGCGACGATGTTTGCCACATATGTTTTCATTAATGTACTGGGTTATTATAATTCATATAAAACAAATTGCGCGTACTTTTAGATCGCCAATTTCCCGTTATTTAAACACTGCCGTAACGTTTGCTAGGGTTATTTTCAACAAAATGTTTCGAATTAGGTATTATATTCCACAGGGCACAGCGTGTGAAAATCGAAGAAGGAGGCACTGTATATCACGTTTGATTGAGAGTGAGAGCCCCTTGTACATAACATAAGTTTTGAACCTTTGTGCACGAAATGAATAACTAAATATACTTGTATTTGAGAGCTACAAAGTTAAATCGTCAGAAGATTTCTTCATCGTATCCTAAAGAATGATATTATCTCGTGTTGTGGTTCACAACCTCACATGAACGTTATATAATATGAGTTGCTTTGTTTGGAATACATTCATGTTAAAATTAATAACTGGGTACAGTACTAAATTCAAAGTGAGCAGATATATGCATCCCATTCTTAGGGTGGATTGCACAGATGCCGAAGGAAAAGTAATCACCGATTGTTTAATCGGCGATAATTTAATCAGCGAGCAAGGTTACCTGGTGACTCTGTGGTACAGATACGGATTCGCCTGTGAGTTATCTTATCGCGGATTACTGACGCAAATGACGTACGATAGCAATCTGCTGTTTTCGGTCGGTGGCGATATGAACTGTGTCGTCATAAGGGAGAGATGCGCTCTTCATAGAGTCATGTGCGTATAGCAGCTAACTAAACTGTTGCTACTGCACAGTGTAAGGTTATGAACGTCAGAACCCGTCAGAACAAACGTTTTGAGGTTATGACAAGAGGTATTGTAGGAATAGCGTACCAAAATCATCGTCTTATACCGGTATTGCTATGCCAGAAACTCTACTAGAAATTTCGTATACTGCAGGACATTTATCTCATTACTCAGGGATATATAGAACTAGATAGATACTTTCAGATATAATTTTATTTTCCGTTTATTGGTGCATTAGTCGTGATAGCCGCTTCACCAATGTGATTATACACAAATTGAGTTCATACACAAACATTTGCATACGATTTCGATTTCTCCAAACCTATGACAATTGGCTCTGCAGGAGTGTAGAAGTAAATGTCAGCCATTGCAAGGATCTAACTGTTGTGCAATGTGACGATGTTATCATATAATAAGTCATATGCATACATGTGCTCAAGTGCTGTACAAACAGTAATGCATTTATGTTACAATTTTGCAATGCAAAGTTATCTGCTGTTACCCAGTTGAGTAATCTTGTTTGTTGACAGCCGAACCCCACTTCAGTTTGTCAAGAATTTGGTCAACCATAAAATTCAATACAACCTGTTTTATAGAGAGCTACATGAATATAGTGCAATATCGACTGAGAATAACAATGGATCCATACCTCGATGTTCTTGCTACCCTCCAGATGTTAGAGAGCCTAGCAGACATCTATGCAATCCACCCTTAGTTAACTTGCTTATAGTTACACAAAGCACTAAGACAAAATCCGAACCACAGGGTATATATGAAACCGTACCCGATTGTTGTTTTAAAAACCTTGATTAGACCCTGAATATACCAATTATTACATATTATTATATGGTTTATTAGAGTGGAAAGGTCCTCGAGCGCGATTAAAGGGCGAAATATTTCCAATACCAGGGTCCGAAAAAGACCGACTGACCGATCTCTTACCAAGACCGAAACCGCTGCAACCCAAACCCCCGATCCGTTAGCTCGAAGGGTGCCCTAATTTTTTTCGGTGAATGAACATAAATTAAACATCATGTTATGACGACTTCCCCACCGAAGAATACGCATAATTATAGAAAATAGAAATAGACATTTCGGCGTCGGCCATTACCACGTCACGATGCACGAAGACATCTGAAGTTCCGTTGAATATGGTACTCCGAGAAGTTCGTCAAAAAGATCGTCAGCGAGAAAACCTTAGCTGAAGAGGATTGCCCTTATGTTGAGCGTAAACTTCGNTGTATATAAGTCTAATTGTCCATATGTGAATAAATCGCTCGTGCCGAATTATCATGTCGTCGCAATCTGCACCCCACAGGACAAATAACATCCATCACAAACAATTTATTTGCCAGTGACGAAATACCAATTCGGAATCGTGTGCTAAGTTTGGTTTAATACGTTTATGCGTTTCAATATCTTCTGACTATATAGCGGACAAGAGGTAACAAAATATCATGTAACGATTTAATTGTGCCAACGGGCACGCCCGAATATGTTCAATTAATAATTACGTGGCCTTCATTTTCCTATACAACAGCCCACTCATAGCGCTACTGGTAAATCTGACTACGTGGGCTGAGAGGATAAAAAGTTTATAGTGACATATATATGCATTATGCAATTACAACCTATTTCATGCATGCGTTATAGAAAATTTTGGCTCCTAGGGCGACCAGGTCACATAAACTTTGCTGACCATCGAAAACACGCGACGGGGTTCTTGGGGGCGAAGCCCACACAAGTTTGGTTTATCACGCTATGGGTGACCAAGATAATCATTTGTTTAGAGGTGCTGACGAAGTGCTGTTACGGCCCTCCCTCTGACCTAGGGATGGTGTGAACCTCTGAAAGGTTCGGGTTCGTGTGAACGCGAACCTTTTTGAAAGGTTCTGTGTGAACGCGAACGTGAACTTCGTGACGTCACGTGACGTCATATTGCTAATTCCAACCCTACATTTCAGTGAAGTGATAGCCTTGCAATACCTAGCGACGATTCGGGCCACATAATGCCACAATGCTGAAATACATATTGATGTTTTAAACGTCTACAGACATATCAACTGGGGCAATCAATTGATATAATCATCCCAGAAAATCAATTTCTTGCGTCGCTTTGCCACAATTTCGACGAGAACATGCAAGGGAATAAAAGCTTACGGCTTGACGGACAAGTTCAGACCGGACAATGTATTCGGCGTCNCGAGTAATGCTAAGTTGATATTGATACTTGCTACCGATATTTCCCCTTTAACAAGATATACACCAGTAGCAATTACCCCAATCCACGGAATTGGTTTTTATGATACAATAAACATATGAAATCGAGATTGACCCCGTACGCCTGCTAGATTTTTTNCATCAGACAACGATATCAATTTCNTTGATTGGTTGGANAAGAGTCATTCGCTGACTACCTACATGTAATGTTTCGCTCTTGATGTTGTGGGATTGCGGGTCAAGCTCACAGCAGAGATGAGTCACTAAATATTCGCAAACGGAAAGCTGGATATTTCGAGNAAACAATTGTAACAAAGCAAGTAAAATGTTTGAGATTGTCAAGGTGCATGCTTGTTTAGTGTTGATTTTTATGCTGCCAGCGCCATGCATATACCGGGCCCGCAGTTGAAATGCAATAAATTTCAACCAAAGATGCTATATTGAAGTGAAAATTGTAATGTATGAAAAAGGTTCACAGTGCAGAACCTACCAAGGTTCGTTTGTGAACGTGAACCTTTAAATATCTGAGGTTCACACACAGAACGCGAACGTGAACCTCACGTTCACACCATCCCTACTCTGACCCATTGTCTTTATTACAGTCCTTACAATATGAGGTGGGAGGCGCTGGAGCACGATAATTTTTGAATAGGGGCGTTGGAGGAAAAAAGGTTAAGAACCACTGCTATAAGCAATATTGATCTGGCAGATCCAAAATAAGTAAGATTGTGACCAGCAAATGTGGCAAGTACCGACATCTTTGCGCTTTTAACCAGGTACTCAGGTATAGGTTTCGCCTACTTTCACTAATTACTCAAGTAACCGTATTTTATTAGAATTTACTAATTGTTTCCAGAGCTTCTTGGAGATACAGAACTTCAATATACAATTGTATAGTATATTCATATTGAAATGAGCCCGCATATTTTCGGCTAACACTCGGCAGGGTAATCGTCAGCCTTTGCTGGAATTCATCAAGTCCTCGACGCAGAAAAATTAACCTCATAGGCGCCCTCGCGCATAGAGCGTTGATGATATCTTCGGGTGACAAACTGAGTTTAGAACTTGACAACATCTGAAAAATCTTACTTGATAACGGGTGGATACCCTGAACACGTCATCAGCCGCGGAATAGAGAGGAAATTAACGCAATTCAACGCACATAAACCGACTGAGCCCATCGAACGAACACTAAAAGATGTTTATATGCATCTACCTTGGATTGGCCCCATTTCCACCCGCTTTGAAAAACAATTGATTTCTGCGGTCAATAAGTGTTACGACACAATAAAAACCAATGTGATTTTCACGACAACACAACTGCTCCCTTCAACAGGCAAAGACGTGCTCCCTGCACTTCCACAAAGTAATGTAGTGTACGAATATAAGTGCCACTGTGATTGATTGTGGCCACGTGGGAAGAACGTCAAAACGTCTGCAGGAACGCATAAACCAACATGTCCCCAGATTTATCAGAACACGTGCATCACGCTCAGTGAAAAGCTCACCCTTAACTCATCCTCATTTTATGAGCGAAATCGTCACGATAACTGGGCAAAATAGCACCTGAATATATTTAAAATAGGTATACTAATATTACTTAATATGCGTCATACCCGAAGATTCATCATGTAATTTCGAAAGTTGTTACCTCCAATTAACTGATAAGCGTATGGAGCCATCGATCAAATCTACATCCTGAAACTACATATAAGAGCTGTTTCAAGATTTTCATATTCCACTGACACTTGCAGTAGTTTTAACATATGTTAGTTGTAATTGAATAGAAATCTTCAGCGTTACTTCGCCTCCACATGGGTACTAAACCCAGATACTTTGACAACCCGTTGCGACCGGTGGAACTAACACGGCCAATTTAAATTGCAAGTCTTGCAACATGGGGAAACTGGGTTATTAGCGCACCATGATACAAAATCTTGATTTCAAACCACTTCCTATGAGAGAACACGAGTCAAATACGCCAAGTCTTACATAGATTTTACGCTATTCCAATGAGTGAGCACTAGTCAATAGTCATATACTCCAGCGTCTATTCAGATTTTATACCCACTAAACTAGGTGAACACTACTCGAATACACCAAGTCTTATAGAGATGTTATAGTCATTCTAATGCAGCGCCCCAGCGCCCCCTTTCAAAAATTATCGTGCTCCAGCGCCCCCCAACCTCATATTGTAAGGAATGTAATAAAGACAATAAGTAAGAGGGAGGGCCGTAACAGCACTTCGTCAAACCCCCTAAAAACGAATTGCCTTGCGCACCCATAGCGTGATAAACCAAACTTCTGAGGGCTTCGCCCCCAGGAACCCAGTAGCGTGATTTCGATGGTCAGCAAAGTTTGTGTGGCCTGGTTGCCCTAGGTACCAAAATTTTCTATAATGCATGAATGAATAGGTGATAAATACATATATAAGATAAACGAAACTTCCGGGCCCCCCTTCGGCTATCCGCTAATTACTGATACTAGTCATCTACATTGGGTGTCCATTTACTGAGCTAGCTATTCTCGCCTAGACGCGCCAAGCACGAAAATTTTCAATAATTAATGATTGAATTGGTCAATATGATCGGGAATTGTATGTTTATTCATATCAATTTTTATCGTCTCTCTGCTCACGTAAACAGATTTACCAGTAGAGCTGAGTGATGTGTGATTGAAAACCTAGGACCCCTCAATGATAATTATACATCTTCGGGCGTATACCCGTTGGCAGGAACGAAACGGCACTTCGTCAGGCCCCCCGAAAAAAACTTGGGTCTTGGGCTCCCATAGAGTGATAAACCGACCGCCCCCCATCACGTTGTTCGCTTTTGCCACGAAATCAGCTGTACTATTTAGCGAGCCATTGCGAAGCGCGAAAACTTTCGATAATTCATGATAAAATCGGTCATAAGATCGGGAATTGCATATATATTGCTATCAATTTCTTGTCCTCTCTGCTCACGTTATCAGATTTACCGGTAGAGCTGAGTGAGGTGCACTGTTCCCTCTGAGCTGCGCACGTGCGCAGTGCTGACACGGTCTCTGCGCACAGAAAATCTACGTTGCGCACAACAAATCCGAAGTCATGACCTTTTTTTAGTCGTTACGCACTGTTGTACAAGGGTCTGCGCAGTAAGTTGTTGAGTGTGCGCAGACTAATCAAAACGTTGAGCGAACATTTGTTTTGGAAACTGTAGGGCCCGTAACTAATATTTAAACATATTCGGGCGGGCGAACCCGTTGGTATGACTTCGTTGCATGATGTTATTTCGTGACCTCCTGTCTGCTATATCAAAAATATAGAATCGCCCAACAGGGATATCGCCAAACAGGAATATCTAGTTTTAGATATCCCTGTCGCCCAATCGTACTAAACTAAAAGACGCACACGATTTCAAATTGGTATTTCTTCACTGGCATTTAATTTTCCCTGTCAGATGGAATTCGTCTTCTGGTCTTCAGATTGCCAAAACAGGAAAATTAGGTGCCAGTCATTTAGGCGTCCATGGACAATTAAACCTATATGTCTTTTAGTCTATATATAACGATATTTTCGGTGTTAAGTTGCTCTGAATACTCATTACGGATATGTCCTACCACCACATCATCTACCGCGAAGCCATTTTTCTCCAGCGCCCCCCATATCGCCCCCTGAGCGTTTCCGCCCCCTTCAAAATCTCCAGCGCCCCTTGGGGGGCGCTGGAGGCAAGGTCAAGAACCACTNTTCTAATGGATGAAACGAGTCATATACAACAAATCTTGNTATATGTTGGGTATATCATTGGTTCATTTTAGGTAAACCAACTTTTTCGTCTTGAGGTGGTACTGGAAAACAGAACCGCTTTCCACCCCTGGCAGGCATCTCCTTAACGATTTTAGTATTTGCCTTGTTTGCACCCGCTGGGATGGGTGTACAAGTAAATATTTTTCCTAAAAAACAGAAGTGTACTCGATTTGCACCCTACACTGTAAAATCAAGGTTCGGAAACAGGTGTATTCATCAGATGTACGGCATAGCCAAGTAAACGAAGCTCTCATCTGCGGCATTGTGCTTTCACGGCCATTCTTATGGAGATATATCCCGAGGGTGAAAAGTAGGAAAGGTGAACTGAATCCAATATACCCCGTGCGATATATCTCCGTAAGACTTGGTGTATTTGACTCATTTTCATTCTTTAGAAAAGTGTCAAAACACAACCTGATTCAAATCCCACATTTAGATTAAAATGAGCGAAATACAAGATTTTCGTGTACAGTGCAATAAGTATGTACAAATCTTGCTAAGTGACGCTCGCTTTGCACACAGGTTGGGCACGGCCAAACCGATCACAACTTCTGGGGTCGACCCGAAGAAATGCAAATGAATCGCCCCACCTACGTAGTCACCGAAGAAAAGCCAGGGAGTGATTTGTGCTCAGAAATAGCCGCCAGCTTGGCCGCGGCATCTATCTTCCTACGCCAGACGCATCCGGAGCTGGCTGACGAAGCGCTTCAGCATTCGAAAGAAATTTTCGATTTCGCTAACAAATTCAGGTATAAGCGAATACTACACAGACTACTTTTTGTATGAGCTTTAATTTCTAGCACCCATGATTAGAGCCCGAGCGATNATCGGTTCGCCGATGATATATTTCCTTTGTTTTAGATTATTTACGAACGAAATATTTTGAAAAAATATATTTCCCCCACCCGAAAAAGCTTATTGCCCCATATTTTGAGGCCTTGATTTACCTTGACGTATCCTCTCCAATATCCAGGGCAAAGTACAGCGATTCCGTCCAGGACGCGGCGCTGTATTACAAATCTTGGAGCGGATTCCAAGACGAGCTCTTATGGGCGGCTGCGTGGCTTTACAAAGCATCAAACGACTCCACCTACCTAGAGATGGCTCGGAAAATGTATGGAGTGATGGGTGGCAAAAACTTCATCGCGACTGAGTTTTCTTGGGACCAGAAAATGCCGGGAGCTCAGGTGTGCGTGAGAATCTTTCTTTTCTAATGTAAATAACTCAAATGACATAATCTGGTACTTTTACCCAAATAAAAGTGCTGTTTAAGATTGCTCAAAATTAATTTTTTCTTCAAATTTGACTGAATAGTTGATAAAATTTGTTCCATACCGACCAGTACAGTGAGCAATATTTTAATGAAAAATTATATTGCACAAACCAGAGTAAATAGAATGATTTCAAACCTAAAACTTTGAACTCCAATAACTTCGCTTTTAGCAGTGTGTGTAGTCATCGTCAATGGTACTCAAGAAGAAGTGAAGGTAACACCGTAAATNTCTACTCAATTGATGGTAGAAATAACGACTTACGATAGCCAAAGAGTAAGTATTCTAGGCGTAGTTTGTCGTAAAAACTGATAACGGTCAAGTAGACGTAAAAGTCTAATATCATTACCACTTGAGGAAGTGAAAATATACTGGGAGTAGGCCTACATCAAACCGTAGAAGTACTTCGTTGCGAATTGCCTCTTCATATACTTGAGTATCAGCTGTGACCGCTACTGAATATCACAAAATAGTATTTGGATGATATTTAAGTTATGCGGATATATCGACACAGGATCAAGTGTCGTGTGGTAAACTGCCGTTTTTTTAACGCATCACTTTCTAACACGCCGTGCAGACTAATATATCATCGAAATGACTAGGCTCTGCTCGCTGATATGACGAAACTGGAAGAATTTCGCAAGCCTTTCACCCAATATCTAAACGCCTTGCCACGGAAGAGGAAGACACCCGCCGGTCTTTATTACATCGGGGACTGGGGCACAAACAGATACGCAGGTATGCTGACAAATTCGAAGGAAACTTCATAACGNAACGTTTCGCTTTGTTCCACAGCCAACGCCGCTTTCATGCTCATAATGGGTAACCGAATGCAGCCGCCTTTGCCAAAGAGGGAGCAGTACATTCTGTGGGCTAGGCGTCAAATCCAACTACTTCTCGGGGACGCGGGTCGTAGTTTTGTAATTGGATTCGGGAAAAATCCACCTGTGCAAGCCCACCATGCAGCCTGGTAGCGTATCCCGTCTAACATGCACTAGTTTACTAGGAATTGGAGAGGCCGACAAAATACNTGATGATGCTATAGCAGGGGTGGGCAATTATTTTCTCGACGGGCAAAATCGGAAGCAGAAAATACGTTATCGTGCCGTTAAATAAGTTTAAACTCTCTTTTTTTGGCGAGTACGTTACGTACTCACGGTGCATTACTAAACCATACTTCAGAATAAGCGCATTTCCGGTTCATGTTATGCAACCTATAGTTTTGTCCAAGCAATAACATTAATAAGTCTAAACGATATGACCCGCGGGCTACACTAAGCCCGGTTATTCGTTATAGTCAAGTTGTAGAAGTCTAGACGTGCTAGCGGTGCTGGTGAATTAAGTACCATAGCTTATTTCCAATTAAGTACCTTTACAAATATTCAAATAATACACTGGTGGTCAAAGTACCCATTGTATGTACTCAGGTGTATGCAACGCCGGATATTGCTACCAAATTACAAGTTTGAAGCATGTCAACTTAGAGCTAAAGGGAAATGAAACGTCTGGGAAGTAAGCGGGTAAATGGTGTCAAAAGACAGATTTTGTCGTTGGCCACTAGGCCTATATCCTTAGCATGTAATCGGACATGGCCTTTCGAAATGGGGATGTTGTGTCTACGCGACCGAAACAAAATAAACATGACTAATTGCACAGCTAATCAGCAATGATACATTTCATTTTGTTACGTGAAACTGGAGCCATTTCCCATGGGTTTTTACGGCTACTTCGTCCTGAGANTACTGTCATAATATCTGAAATCCAGAGTGTCGAAGTTGTTCCTAAAAACGTAGAAACGCAGTGGAAGAAGTCAGAAATCATGAGCAGTTTAGCAAGTNATGTAAATAGGAAAAACCTACATTAGTATCTAGAAAAAGTATAAGTATTTCGTTACTGTTCACAACTTTATTAATACTGAGACTAATTCTAAGTATAAATGAGCGCAATTGAGACGTTGAATCGGTTTAGGTGTCGGTTATGTTTTATATATACTCTTAATCAACTAAGTTCAATTGACCAACTCAAATCATTTTAGTTAATCAGAGCGTTAAAATGATGTATTGAAATGAATCCTCTGCAATAAATAAGTTGGTTCATACTACTATAGTTTACATTATGATACTATATTACCGCAATAAAGCATTGCAAACTTATTCAGGGCGATTTTTTTTTTACCTAAAAGACCGAAAATTTTAACATTTTCTGACCATAAAAATCTTAATTTTGACCTCATTTGACCTAAAGTATGCAAACTAGGTATTTTCCGAAATAATGTCAGAATTGTATTACTTATCTTCGTCTCTGGTTGGAATATTCTGTACTTACGAAGTAGTTTGGACCGAAAAAATACTTTTTTGCCTCAAACACTGAAAAATTTTTACACGAAAAACTTGATTTTAGCGAAATCGGGCCCTGAANAATTCCAGTAGTTACATTACGCATTATGGTGAAAATAATTGAAATTTTTTGTAATACAACGAAATATACTTTCCTACATTTTCGGGTGGAAAGTGTCTGTCCTTACTAAGTTGGTTGTCAAGAATGTAGAAAGAACGTTCAACAGCAGCAGATGTTGGCTGACAACGCTGAGGTTGTGCGTACACTGCTGGTCACAAACCATGTTGCTTCATTCGGGAAATGGTGTCTACATCACAATTTTTCATCATGCGCTTCTTGATAAAAGAACATCATCATCAACCATAACATCATGTCAACCTATATATTTCATTTGAATGTTTATGATTCACAATGAGCAGACAATGGGTCGTCTACAACGGGAGGCCTATGAAATAGGCTACAAGCTGTAAAATGTCCAATGATAAGTTCACCGACAGTGCAAAATCTACGATACAAAGGAAATGCAGGTTGCCAATCTTCGTTAATTTTTTATTAGATTTTTGGACTTAACGATACAATTTTCACCTAATTTTGACTTTTTTGACATGTAAAAAAATCACCCTACTTATTACAGTTAGATATCGATCAAGTAACCCTAGGCCTTCTTCGTTTCTTAGTACCTTGTTATAAAAACCAGGATAATGGTTTCTTCGTTTTGCAGCTCCTGTCCACCGTACCCAGAACGATGCGACTGGACTATATACCACTCGCCGAANCCCAATTACTACATCCTTTACGGCGGACTGGTGGGAGGGCCCAACGTCAAAGGGNTTTATAACGACAACCGATCGACGTACCAAGAGTCGGAAGTAGCCTGCGACTATAACGCAGGATTCCAATCTGCCATTGCAGGTGATTAGCTGTTCATTTCTAGTTTGCACCGACGGCGCGAACCGATTAAAACGGGGATTCGCACACTCGATTTCATTGGGGGTCTGCTGTCTAGTTATAGTTTTAGTTTTATTCACAGTAAACTGGTAAATACACACCGTAAAATCGTGATAGTGTGGCGCTCATCACAAAACAGACTTTGTGCACCACTACTATAACAGTAATTACCAGGAATTTGCATCAACCAAATATATACAAGTATGTACGATATCACTCAGTCTTGGTGTTACACTAACATGCACAATTGCACATTCTAATACGGAACTTGCCGACAATACATAGATGCAAACATCATAAGGCGAGCGTGTCTTGAAAAGTTTGAGAACCACTGTTCTAAGGTAAATGATTCCTATATTATTTTTTATGATTAATGGCTGGCGCGATAGCGCGATCTCAAGTCCCTCGTAGTTAGAAGGGTTTCAACCGCTAAACATCAGAGAAATCCTAAACGAGATTGACATAATTCGGATGACGAGTGTGATTTCAGATTAGCCACTCCAGCTTTTATTATTTCAGTGATGCGCTTATAAAAACGATTCGCGCGTGTCTTGGTTAGATTCGTTCTCTGTATTCGTAGAATTAGGGTATTTATATTTTATCTACATATAGTAGAAGCGTGTTTCAAGCTGGCGTGGTTATGATGCTGTCAGCATTGTGTGTCCTTGAACTGAACCAAAAGTTGAATTAGTAAATCTATGAACAGATCGCTGCTCACAGATTCAAATGTCAATCCTGTTCTAAGAATCCGGACAACCAACTTTCTGTCCACAGTTTTGACAAATTGGTTATTGAGGTCGACCAGCCTTGAAATCTCGCCACTGTTTCTGACGCGTGTACGATAACATCACAAAAATGTTTGACTTGTTTTTAACAAGCATATATATTACCTCCATGTGCTTTTACATTTACAATTTACATTGACTAACGGTAATGTCACATTACCACGAAATGTCTGGCTACCGTGCTTCCAAACATTTCGCAGTAAATCGAGGTTATTTTTTACAGTGTATAGGCAATGTTCNCCAACGTTCACGTCCAATATATTTTTCATATTTTCGTAACTATATTTTACACAGNATGGACTGAGAGACCCGATATGACCGAAGTCTTCTAGGCGGAAGTCACCCAAGCATAGTTGGCAGTATTATTAATAATATGAATCAATTTCTTCTCTTATTCGAGTAGCACAGCAACGGCAACGGGTAACGAAATAAACAAAAGTAAACAAATGACAGCAACAGAGAAAATAACAATTTGACCCAAGTAGGACTACGCATTGGTAATATTATTTAGGCATATAAAATGAAACAAAACAACAATAGAATCTTTTCNAAATACACCACTTTTATCATGAGATATATTGTTAGTACTTGGATAACATAAATTTGCAACAGCGAGCTTTAAACTTATGATAAGAAAGAGTACGGTAAATAGTTGATACGTTGTTCCAAAATTTTACACCTATGCGATAGGGAATTTCTCAAAATTATTGATGATTTCAATGAAACATTGGACTGATTCTCTGAGAATCTCGTTAAATAATGGTGAATTGAATTACGGCATTGAAAGAAATTGTCAAAATAGTCTGGTAATGTTCTTTCACTAGATTGCTTCATGATTTTTTACAATTTAAAATTCATATAAATCCGACACCTTGAGAATGCCCTATTTTATAAATTCAGGACCGACACTACTACAGATTGGATATAATCATAGTGGCTTTGTTTTGTAATACCTGGAGCATGTTGATATACATATTGTAAGAGCAGCCCCACACTGTTCTTCCATATGTAAGATGGCAGTGGACGAGTGCACAATGCACAGGTAGAAGTGATATTGGAACCAGGCTCTTCAGCCGGCCAGGTGCACCAATGCCACGACATAATTTGCTTGCTATGTAGTTGATGTGATGGTCCCATACTAGATTACAAGGTTCCGGTATGTGTGACCGCGAACCTACGACATCATGTGACGACATACGAATAATAAGGATAGACATTTGATTTGGATTCTAGTACTCGAAGAATCGNTATGCCCGGTCATTTTTTGGGACTTTACCTCAGCATATCAACGAATATTTTCACCGTANATTCAGGTGTTCACAACGNCGTTTCTGTTTGACAGGACTCAAAGAATTTGCAATGAGGAGGAACATCAGAAAGTTTGCNGTCAACAGCACATCAGCACCTACTACGAAGATTCAAAGGACAACTGCGAAAAGCGAANATTCGAAGGCGACAACGCAGCTTCCGATCGAGAGCACNCCNGCGGCTGTCACANAAATNACTGTGTCACAACTTTACACAAACACCACACAACAGCAATCTACGAGCGAAATCTCGCGTACCAAATCAGAACCGATCTTCATCAGGTCAACGCAATTTCCCAGGCCGACGACTAANCCAAAGAAAAAACAATGTAAGCCAAAACGAAGCAAGAAATGCGTGAACGCCAGAAAGAAAGCGCGCAAGGCAGCAGCTTTAAAAAAGGCGAACGCACGCAAAAAATCAAGTCAGTAGTATCGATTTGACCCTACANTAATTACAATGCATAGTGTCATTGTNCTACCNGAGTCGANAGGTATTTTCGGGCAGAGTACGTTCGGCCAAATATTCTATATTACCTGTGTCTTTAANTTTCCATCAATACAAGAATTGAAGTTCTTCGCCTTTGTCGTTGACTAGTCGAGTCAGTAGCTTACAAATTGAACACGGCGCTCCTTGGGACTTTAGCGACAAATAGGCGGTTGAGTATCACTTGGAGGAATATTGGGCGCTAATAGTAAAACGGGGCNTTGTGCATTATACAGGGCTACTACAATTATGTTCCCCAAGGGTCCATCATCAATGTTTAAAATTTGTTTAGGTTCGTCGCAACTCTGATTAAATTATGTTNAGTCATACAGATGTGANACGCTCAACTATATATATAATCCAGCAAAGCTTTATTAGGAGAACAAATAGCGAAAAATGTTTATTGTTCTNNTAGTCAGTGGAAGAATTGCTGGTAACTTTGTGATTTGACTTGTGACTTGACTCGACTTGATTTGATTTGACTTGACTCGAGTCGCCTACAACATCAAGTCACATGACTTGACTCGAGTCACCATCCAAAATAGGATGATTTGATTTGACTCGAGTAAAACTGTTTTATGAGTCGACTTGACTGTTGACTCGAAATGACTTGATCCCAACATTGGTTCTTGCAGCCATTACTAGCTTAGAGTCACCACTAAATCGATTTTTTTGCATGTCAAAATAAGTCAAAATTTTGTCCAAATTGTACCGTTAGGTCAAACAATTGTCAAAATTGTTTACAAAGTCAAAATGTTTTTGCAACCTACAATTTTTTGTATCGCAAATGTTTGCACTTTCGGTAAACTTATCATTTGACAATTTACAGCTTGTAGCCTACTTTATCAGCCCACCGTTGTAGAGGGTCCATTGTCTGCTTATTGTGAATCATAAACAGTAAAATGAAACAAATAGGTTGACTTAGTGTTTATATGTGCTCAACGTACTGAAGCAAGACTTCGTGGGCATTATTGGTTCTTATATCAAGAAGTGCATGATGAAAATTGTGTCACCTGCAGTGTACGCACAACTTCAGCAGTCTTGCCAGCCAACACCATCTGCTGCTGAACGTTCTTTCTGCAGTTTTGGCCAGTCCCAGCAAACACAAAACCGTAAAAGGATCATCCGGGATCATCTCGATTAGGTTCTGATTTTCTAAGTGTCGAGGGAATGTCTAAAATACGTAGTAGGATGGTCTTGTGGTTATATTCAATCAGAATAAATTCATACTCGGTGTTGTTCCATCTCATGCATTAGGCTTCGTTATATCCGGTAGTTAACCTAATAATGCAAATTTTCTATCTCTCGCGGGTACGACTAAAATACGTAGAAAGGATGACTTTGTCGGTACATTCAATCACGATGAATTCTATCCGGTTTTGTTCGATCTCATGCGGTAGCTTCGTTCTATCCATTAGAAAACAATGTTCTCTCTTCGTTTTATTGCGTGAGGATGTCACCGGTGTTGTATATTCGTGTTGTTGCTCTAAGGTCGAATAGTTTTGTTTTCCTCTGATATATATGATCTTCATTATATATATATTCGCTCTTTCGGTAATCTCGCATGGTCAACGAGTATGGTTAATAGTTTTATTCAGAGAATAACTAAATAAGTGATATGTTGTACGTTTAGGAATATGATTATCGATGCGTGACTTCTAGAATATTTCGGCGATTCAAA
>ATSW01014232.1:0-14872 GCA_000444245.1 Botryllus schlosseri | reverse complement strand
CCGAAATACCCGCTGGAGCTTCACTTCGGTGGTGATTTACGGTATCGCAGTCCAATTTGACAGTAAATTTGACCAAAATTCTCAAAAAAGAGCACAAAGTCTCAAAAAGGAGGGCATTTAGGCGTCCTCGGAGGACATTTTCAAAAACATGAAAAGGAGGTCAAATCCCCCTAAAGGAGGACGTATGGTAACTCTATGTTATACGGGAGCGATCTCGCTCAGTCGTTGCGATAATTTCACTTAGAAACGCGATGGAAAGATATTCCCAAACTACTTTGTACTCTACAAAATCCGAAATCTAAAAAGTAAGAAGTGTTGTCCAAGATATGCTGTTACGTTGAAGCGGAAATATCTTCAACAAATTGAGTAGGGCATTAGAAAAACCGAATTGAGTACTCCGAAAAGTAGAAGTACTTCGTCACTGACCACCTCTGAATATCTGGTTAAACAACTTTTCGATCAACGTTCGGGTTCGGGCCCAATGTAAACAGCCCGATTTCGCCTCTGCACCGCTTCCGTTACTATTTGTTGTCAATTGGGACATGTGTTGCTACGCTTCAAACAAGGGTCGTTCTTCTACTGTTCTTACTGTCAATATAAGCGCTGCCAAGATAAACAGCAGATGGTCGTAATCGGGCTCACGTACTCGTCAAACGCTTTCGAATCTCGGTCAATCAGCGGAATAAGTTCCTGCATTGCGCCAAATAATGGGGGTATGTTTTTTCTCATAACGCCGTCAAGGGATTCCCATTGCCGCTTCCCATATGTCAAAAGCCCTGCAGAAACATTACAAATACTGAAGTAGGAGTGGCAAGCACGAATGCGGTTGTATTTCAATCATAGCTGTGAGGGTAGACCGATTAATAACGCAAATACTCATTAATTACCAACAACAGAAACGTCATGGAATCACAATCACACCCAACGGATATGGATGTATAATTATAATTTATTAGGCTACTAAATAAACATTACTGTACTATGTTGTCACTAAGAAAGCTAAATTCGATGGCTGATTGTCCTCCTCCGCATTTTAATCGGGATTTTGGACAATGATAATTATTACTACGGCTGGGGTTCGAGTTGAGTACCGCCTATCACGAGGTCACGCTGGTAACAATGACTTGGAAAGTAGGCTAATACATGACTCAGATTCGAGAACTCAATTATTTGTGCCCACCCTAATATATTATATGAGCTAGCCGAAATAAGCTATGTAGTCAGTGTCATTGATAAACACTGAACAGCAGTAAAAGTTTAAAACTAAGCTTCGCTTGTGACCCGATGCGAGGCGGTGTCATCGAAAGGATTCGACCATCGTTAGATAGTGCCGAAGAGTCGCGGCAACTTGTCAATCATAACTTAATTATTACGGATATTCTCTGCTCAACTTCCATCTGATTACTATACAAATCTTTCCCTCTCCACTTCAGAGTTATGAAAAATAATTTGGCGAACCTTTAAAATAACGGCCTCCATTTATATAACTACAGTATACGCGTAGGAATTGGAATTACTACTATTACCTTCTCTGTTTCACTAGTGTACTGAATAGTGTGTTTACAGTAGACGGTCTGAAACAAAAACGATACCTGCCATGGTAGCAAGTGCAGCGCCCATCGACGCTACCGTTGCAGAAACGGAGCCCCCGCCTGGCGACGGGGTTCTGGATCCGACGGTATTGATAAACTCTTTTACGGACAACGAAGCTAGCGGGTAGTCACGTCTCTCATCAGCCACACAGTATTCAATAATTCTCTTTTCCGGCTCGAATTGAGAGAGAGAGTTCAATCCTAGTCTATCTATCGCCAATCGCACTTTAGAACGCTCATCGAGAATGAATAGTTGCTCTTTTTCGATGAAGTAGTTCGCGGCTTGCAAAATCGATTCTAGAGGTACGGTGCCGACAATTTCTGACCCCGTGACAGGCACGTTAATGTCTCGCGCGCAATTCTTAGCTTCTTCGTACACCATGTGAATGGGAGTCACATTGTAGTCGGTGATGTTGGTGGATACTTGCGCTAGATTGTTCTCGTCCAGGTACCACCCGATGCCTTGAACGTTTTTTAATTTCCCCGGCCGACCCTGACCACGGCCACTTTCGCGTAAATCCAGCGCGATACGGTGGGCTTGTTCTTTGGTCCCCATCAAATTCACATTGTAGGCTATCAAAAATTTCCTAGCACCGGTAGCTGTTGCACCCCAATTTGGTACGAAATCAGTCGTACCGAAATCTGGTTTCCACGCCGGGTCCTGAAGTTTCTCGGGGAGTTTTTCATATTCCCCAGCTCTAATGCTAGGTAATAGTCTCCTTTTCTCTTCTTTTGCCGAAAACCCATACAGATATACCGGTACGTTTAACTCCCGCGCCAACATCTCACCGAATTTAACAGAGCATTGCACGCAGTCATCCATGGTTGCGTTCTTAACGGGGATAAAGGGGCATACATCCAACGCGCCCATCCTCGGGTGCTCGCCGCGATGATGACTCATGTCTATAAGCTTGAAGGCTACCTTAGCCGCTGCGAAAGCACCGTTTACGACGCTATCAGCAGATCCTACGAACGTATACACTGTTCGATTAGTAGAAACGCCAGGATCGCAGTCCAGTAGAACACATCCTTGCGTATCTCTGATGGCATCGGATATGGCTTTTATCACACCGGCTTCGCGGCCTTCGCTAAAGTTTGGAACGCATTCGATTATAACATCCATAGCAGCATCGATACAAGGCCTATTTGCAAAGCAGTCATCCGCTACGCACAGGAAGACAATAGCCTCATGCGACTAGCTGCATACAATTCGCAGCGCAGCTATTACAAGGCACGCAATAACGCAGATACCTAACTGCTCCTTTGCCGATGCAACAACGTGTTAGAACTAGCAACGCAAAGCAGCCGACCCGTTACCGTTACCTGCCAGTCGATAAATAAACACGTTTCACTGAATTAGAGAATCATTCCACTCTTGCCTCATGGCTTTCTTTCATTGGCTCGTGCCAAAGGCGTGAGAGGTGAGTGGCGATGTAATGTTGTAAGTGTAAGAGCAGGAAGGCGACTGAGAAGAAGATAATCCAGTTCACACACAGCATTTTCGAATGTTGTACAATACACAATGCACAGTACATCTGCGAGGTGTGAGGTTGATCATAATGATCAACTTCGGAGGAGCATAATGTTATTATGACTTCGACATGAAAATCGTACAAACCATTGTGCTGATGCTACATATATATACGTACAATTATACGTCATCGAGAATGGTAATTCGTTGATCACTATTACCTTATTCATTTTAAAAGTTCATTCATTCTCTCACGATATACTCACCTCGAAACAGCAATTCACATGTTGATCATAATTGGTTAAATTTCTCGTATAATCTTTAGCAATCATGTAGACACAAAGCAAACAAAAACCGTGAATGGTTACGTAATCCTGAAGACATAACAAGGTGTCCGTGAGATGAAATTTAATCATTTCTGAAGTCCACCCGTTTTCATGAGACTATGAAAATGGTGGCAAACCTGCAGCCGGAGAAGAAGAGGAATTGTGCGACCGTTACGAGTCATTCAATAAGTTGATTTTGACGGCCGTAAGCGTGCAATCCGAATTTGGATTGTACTCCCCCGTTCCCGAAGAAAAGATACGCATATGTTACATCTGGGGTGGCCAACCTTTTCAGCTAAAGGGCCACACTTGACTGACGAACTATTGCGCGGGCCACTAGCCGCGCGAAGCGCGAAAATTTTTCAAAGTTCATATGTCAANAATATTGTCACTTGNCTATNTTNCGGGCCTGCNGTATATCGCTGGGCTCAGTTTGCCAGGAATGGACTATTCGGCGCCNGGACATATCGATATNGAAAGCTTCGACCAACACCAACATGCGTCAATCATTTTGTGCCTAGGTTTCATAGTCGACGGTCTTTCTGCGGGCGCAAACGCAAGGNTGCATATGTTGAACGACACTTTGNCTCGTAATCGNGAATATAGCTANACTCAATCNGATACATTAGGCGTTGTTTCATTTTCACAAAGGNGTAACAATANTAAANGCAAGAAATCNAGTGACAACATGTTNCGCGNAGCGTGTAGNAAATTTTTACTNTTGNTAAATCTATCGCAAATTATTCTGCTTCATTGTAGTGTACGAAGATCTACCAAAATGTGACTGGCTATGGATCTGCCAATGCGTCGGAACTGATATTTTAGTCATCACATCTCAAGTGTTGCNNCCAGACTAATCAAATTTTTGGTTGGCCTTGCAAGTTCACAATCTGTGCAATCCATTTTTGATAATATTACTAATTTCGGAAATTACCTCGCGGGCCACGGGTTGGCCGGCCCTGTGTTACATGAATGAGATCGAGTTAATTCACAGTTACTAGAGAACGGCATATTTCTAATAGTGCTTGAGGTGTTTGAGATGCTTTACTTTAAAGGCGTGATATCTGCTGGTCTTCGAGTATTCGGTTTTGACATTATGGCACCATGACACAGTGACACACCACAACATATGAAGTTTCGGTCAACATGGGACTGCGCCAGGTTGCCCAGAGCTAGACTTTCGAAATGTATATTTCGAATGTCGGTCTGTTCTTGCAATTTGAGCCAAATGCGACCCGCATAGAGAAATGATACACCCCATCAAGAAATACCACAAGGGTTGTCCTCAATGTAAAGTCCCCCAATACCAAATTTTACATGTGTATTTGGCGTTCATCAGGTGGACCTTCGGGGCTATACGCTGGCATGTGGCCGTAGGCTATAGAAGTAATCGAAATACGGTAGTGAATAGCAAAAACATCGGACGTGGACAGCTGGACAGTGGACACCCATGGTATATGAGAAACATTCCAGTAATCAGTTCTTAATTACAATTATGCATGCGAACCGTATGTGGTGCATGTCACAAATGGTTCGAGTAATTTCGAAACCACATTTGCGATATAATAAGACTTTACTACATCAATCCCGGCTTTTTCAAAGTTTATTCATGTTGTTTCTGCTCGAAAGCTCGGCTTATCATGCTGTGGGTGGCAGGCTGGACAAAATCTACTAACTGGTTGATTGGAATCCGAGTAAAGTATTCAGCGTCTAGTCGAGTATGCGAGTGACCATTATGATGTCATAGCAGTATTAATGACCTGGAAAGATCATAAATGCTGGTACTGTACATCTGATGTGAAACCTTGAGAAATGGTGCCACTAATTCGTCATCAAAAATAGTTGGCATTTTCTTATCAATGACCAATGACCATATATGAAACCTATTTCACAGCGCTCCGTGACAATGCTGCATTTCGATTACTATTTCCTAGAAATGTTCCACAGGCCACTTAATGCACTGGCCGTAGCCAAAGGGTTATAGCCAGCCAAAAATCCACGGCATACCATAAAATATTAAAGTCAATTTCTTCCCATTGATTATTATATGTGAGTTGACTCGAATTTGTTCGTCCGTTTATTAAATTAATTATTGGAAAACATCTCTGATTGCAGTGACAATTGATATGAGACGTCAGAGCGACCGGAATTACGGAAATAAGCCATTTTCGAAACCTAGTTGATATGATTTTCGAACACGGAACAAATGCGTTCCGAATGTAGTCATGACATATCCATCGCTAATGAAGTCTCAATGCGGTATGCCCTCGTGACATATTCCAATTAGAACTCTTAATTATTGGCAGTAATTTCAAAAATCAATCAAATCTAAACTTCGTTTATTTATAGGGTTATCGTATGTCCCCCTTTTGTAGGATTTTCCCTCCTTTTTCAGGAAATCGAAAATGTCCTCCGAGGACGCCTAAATATCCTCCCTTTTGGAAATTCGTCCTCTATTACAGCTTTGACAACTAGGCTAATGGTCAGAGACAACTAAAAAATGCCATAAATGACTCGAAATATGTAATGCGGACGTTCGAGCGGGTCATTTGGGAGTCGAGTAAGGGTGATGATATTTTTTTATTCAACACAAGATTTCCAGTAAAAATTGAAAACCAGATGTTTTCAGTTCCGGTAGTACTTTTATCATTTGAAAACAGTGTCCCCCTTTCCCGATTCCAAAATATGGAAACCCAATCTATTTCAAATAAAACTGGCGCTGATTAAGATACTAATTGTAATAGGTAGGTTTGCCTATGAAACAAATATCAATTTAAAACAAACATGTTTAAAACATGCTTTTTATTGTGTGCTTCTTTTCAAGTCATGACGACACGAATATTAAATTGTGACGTCATAGTGGATGACATTGCCAATTAAAAATATAGGTTAAATATAGCTCCTTTGACGAAATATCTGTACTATTGCTGTTGAACCGACTATTCGGAGAGTTCCAACCATCCCACATCGATATGCGTCGGCTATATCGAGTAGTAATGTCAGTAGGCTCATACAACAAGTTTTTTGGAAAGTATTTACACAATGATGGCATAATTTTACAACTTGAAAAAAACACAATTTTTTTCTGAAATGGTCTTTGTTTAAAACACTTCTGCGTTTTAAATGCAACCCTATACTGTTGGGCTTACCAGTCCAACAGACGTAGTATATTGTTGTTTATGTTCAAGACAAATTTTTGGCATTTTCTCCAAGAAGTTAACTCTATATGAACCTATCCAACTCTTTATCCGGTTCGGGATATGGTGGGTTGAGGAGTGGATTCGCTCTCTCAGGATCAGACCGACCTATTTTTGCACCCAAGAACTGCTATTCGGGAATACGGACCACGACGGAAGTCACATCTTTGCTTCAATGATCGTAATGTTGGCTCGCGACGCAGCAGCTACGAAGCACTCCAGATTGCGGCTTGATTCACTCTCGCGATCATTATGTCGTCTTGGTTATTCTATTGCTCGTTGAGATTCAGATTTGGAATTTGACAGCACGAATGGAATTCTTCATTAGTGAAAGTGAAAGGGATTATATTCTCGGTATCGAGCATTCAAATTGAGTTGATTGTATGCAAATGTGGCCAGGGCTCTCGAAGGTGGATTGCTTGGCTCAACAAGATCGACTGCAAGTCGACGGTTATAGACTTGATGTTTTGTAATAGCCGACCTTCTGTCGGGATGCAGCGTACAAACGTCATTTCACCATGAGGTGAGGTCATTACCCATGGAATTGTGAAATATGTATTTGTAATTCCCTTGTTTTTGAATTTGACAAACCTTGAAATTCAATATGAGCAAGACATTTCCGATCACGGCGTGGTTGTTATGCTGTGATCATTCCAATCTTGCTTCGTTACCGCTACTAAAAAATAACAAGGATGTGCCTGCGATATTTCGCCAGAATGTCGCAATGTTTCAAAAGCAGATTTTGGGGAGAAATGACCCCGCGAAAAGCACCTGGCTACAGCCGAATCTGTGCACGTACGCGCCGTCTTATGATATCCCTGAAGAGTTTTAGTGACTTTTATATGTAAGTTTCCGTCTGCTCTATCGCGGTTACCTTTTGTAATTCGAACACAGCCATATAGTATATGAAGTTACGAGATGACGATAGCGATTATTTGAAAAGTTGCAACACCATAGCTGTGAAGCTTTCAGAACCCCTGACCTTGAACAAGCCAATTTTTTTGAGCATTTAATGGATTTGTTTAACATTTACATTACCATTTACTATCTTTTATTCTTCAAGCCGTGATTAGCAGGGTATTCGAAGCATGGTGCGATTTGCGCACAAAAAGTAGTTTCAGATTTAACGAGGGCCTGGACTCTGAACAACCGTTCTTAGCAAAAAAAATCATATGATTCCGTCTCCTTGTTATGTGTCACTCAGTAGGACTGTTGCGACTCGGCGCTTTCGTAGACATTTTATGGCAATGTCACATATATGTCACTATCCTGTGGGAATTGATAGTGTCGTATATTCACAATGTCCACAGGTGTGATGGAAGTGAAGTTTTTGAGCCCTATCTAACCATTTCTGATTCTAACATAGTGATTCAATGTGATAAACCGCGGTTTTTATTGTAACCAATATTGCCGTGTCAAAATGAAACAGTGATGCCAAGGATTACGTACGGAGGAAAAGTACACCACAGAGTGGTAATTAGTAACGTATAACGCAACAGGTGTAAAGCAAGCCAAATCCGCTACCGGTTTGCCAAATATGAGTCCTAGTGATTAAGTGGTCGTTGTTTTCAAGTGTATTGAAAGGACTCCGGAATGTACGCGAGTATTGCGTCACATGGAGGGTCTTTTAAAGATATTAATACCATGTCTTCTGATCGATTACGTGATACGCTGTTAATTTCCCGAAACTAAAACCCGTTTACTGGTAGTTCTAGACAAAATATTCTGTTATTTTGCACTTGTAGACCCCGGTTGGTTAGGCATTCCTATATAAAGATAGCGTGGTTGGTTCTCGAACAAATATGTTCAGTTTATTCGCAGGTCAATTTACATCACGAGACCCGTTTTCCTGTTGATATTTGGTAAGAACAAAGGTACGTCATTTGATGACGACACATAAACTCTATACGTGTAGGTAGGTGGAACACTTGACTCCATCCCCTCAACCCCCTTACATGATACCAAAAAACTTTTATAATGAATTTAACACATCTAGATATTTCCTTGATAATTCTGTGCGCACTTTGCTCTAGTTTACGAAGCCACAGTAAGTTAAAATATATCTAGACGAGTCCGAAGCAAATCATGAAATCGTCAAAACGAGAGCCGCAGAAAAAGGTTTTGCACACCAATGCACGGCACGCAAGCGCGGAAACTATGACTATTAGTCCTCGCACAAGCTGCATAAACTGCGACGGAATAAGCTACGCATAGGGTTGCGTTTAAAACAAATTGTTGTTTAAAGCACTATGTTTAAAACATGTTTTAAACAGTGGTTTAAACAAACGCCTTTTTTTAAAAAAAAAAGTGCTTTTTTTTTAGTTGCAAAATTATGCCGTAATTGTGTAAATACTTTCCAAAAACATGTTGTATGAGCCTATAAGGACAATTATACCACTCAATTATATAGCCGACGTATACGATATAGGATGGTTGTAACCCTCAAAATAGTCGGTTCAACAGCTTTATTTATAAGTACGATTTGCATATTTCCACCCGAGATTGAGGAGTTTGGGCGATGCAAGATTCACAAAATGCGGAGCGGATGTATATTACGATTGAATCGTTTGCGCTTCATAAATTCCATCTCGACTAGTACCAACTGCTAGTTTTGGTACTCAGATCTTGTTGTTTGTCTTCTAACCTTTCAATATCTTTATCTACCCGTCTCTTGAGCTAACAGCTGAATTACAACGAGATTTTTCCGTGTGTGGGTCAAGAATCAGGGATAAATGTGCTGGTAGATTGGGCATTTCGGATCATCGTTGAGAATAAATTAACTATCTATAGTCGTAAATCACATTTTACAAAAGCACATACTCCAAAATTATGTTGATCGAACTGTTGTGCTCACAATTATCTGGAAATGCATCGTGTACGCCGGGCGATCGGCTCAGAGGGCGACTAATCATTGGTCGCATTGGCGAATTTCACGAAGCGTACTGAGATATTTTACGATTAGAACTTCAATGTCAAATTCAATCAGGGATTTCAACTTTAGAGTCCGTAGAATTTATAATGGCAAAATTGCATGAACACAAAAAGAAGACATTTCACG
Source organism: Botryllus schlosseri (assembly GCA_000444245.1). Lineage (NCBI taxonomy): Eukaryota > Metazoa > Chordata > Ascidiacea > Stolidobranchia > Styelidae > Botryllus > Botryllus schlosseri. The sequence goes on along the minus strand of ATSW01014232.1, from coordinate 5,228 downwards.
TACCCCTGGTCGGGAACTACTGATATGTTTAGGTAATATGGTTATATGATGAAGTGATCTAAGTTGGTAACGTCTGGTCTTGTCCCGTTTATTAAAAAGTTTTATTTAAAATTAACGGCTCGAAAGCTTCCCCCTTGTTCAATATTCGCATAAAGTGGGTCAGAATATTTGAAAATCTGTATTCTTGCCACATGCATAGGTTAACATAGTCTCCATAAAGCTACAAGGTGCTTCCGGTTCACGCCAACACCACCGGAGACTAACAATAGCATAGCCTTAGACATTTACTATGCAGCAGACGCTCATGTCTGAGAGCATTCAAGTCTGAAGTAACATGAGTTGCTGACGTAATTGTGTAGTATGGTGGATAATGGAGGCTGGATTACGCAAGCTCAGGCCGTGTTATTTTTGGCATTTCAGGAGCCAGATGCCAAAACTGCCAAAAATAAAAATTTGAAAATGCCAAAAATAAGCAATTTTTGGCATATGCCAAAAATAACACGGCCTGCCAAATAGTGTATTTCGTTCATGGTGTTGTGTTAACAGGACCGCGTTACAAGCGAGAAGAGCCTTTGTGAAAGGCAGGTTTCTTAATCTGGGTCCAGCCCACCCATTAGGGGTGAAAGCATGGTGTCTTAAATGGTGTGATTGAACGGCTGACTGCATTTGGTTTAAATCATACTTTTCATTTGTCCAAAGGCAATTTTACGGCCATTTTTGACCGGCTTGTCGAGCACTCAATTTGGTAAAACGGGTATCAATGAGAAGCTGCCGCAGTACTGATTATTAAAATATATATTATATTCTGCTCATGGAACTGGAACCCCCAAAATCAACCACGATTTTTGCATTGTGATCGAGTTGAACATTGTGACGCAACAAACTGTCTGGCTGTTTATGAGCTGCATAGTATCGTTTTGCCAGACCGTCTTGTTTCGTCAATGTTCTTAAACAAGCTAACCTTCCCAGGACTCTTCCATGCGAGTTGGTAATATTAAAGCCACCTGAAGTGACAAAAGTCCTCCGAAAATATATCGGTAGACTGAATGAGAAATGATAGTCGGGCTACTAAATAGAATGTGTTGAGAGACAACACAGGAAACTCCTGGAAAATGATCGAGAATAAAATTCTTTCCGCGATGAGATCGATGGCACTGGGCGAAGTGATCTCTTTTCATGATGCATGGAAGCCGGTTCGGCCCTCCAAATATTTTAAAGCTATGAAAACCTTTTGTGGATGACTGGCAACATTCTTTCCCTCAACTGGCTACTGTTGATGAAGCCGATATTTCCAAGATTCGCTGGGCGAGAAATGCATTTAGGAGATACTTAGCTGACCTGAGTTTGGAAGCACTTTTACAGTGCAAACGATTAAGGGTGGATTGCACAGATGCCGATTGAAAAGTAATCACCGATTGCCTTAATCGGCGATAATTTAATCAGCGAGCAAGGTCACCTGGTGACTCTGTGGTACAGATACGGATTCGCCTGTGAGTTATCTTATCGCGGATTACTGACGCAAATCGACGCAAATGACGTACGTTAGCAATCAGCTGTTTTCGGTCGGTGGCGATATGAACTGTGTCGTCATAAGGGAGAGATGCGCTCTTCATGGATATGTATGTTTAGTCGATGTCATGTGCGTATAGCAGCTAACTAAACTGTTGCTACTTCACAGTGTAAGGTTATGAACGCCAGAACGCGTCAGAACAAACGTTTTGAGGTTATGAAAAGAGGTATTGTAGGGATAGCGTACCAAAATCATCGTCTTATACCGGTATTGCTATGCCAGAAACTCTACTACAAATTTCGTATATTGCAGGACATTTATCTCATTACTCTGGGATATCTAGAACGAGATAGATACTTTTCAGATATAATTTTATTTTTCGTTTATTGGTGCGTTAGCCGCTTCACCAATGTGAAGATATACAAATTGAGTTCATACACACACATTTGCATACGATTTCTCCATACCAATGACAATTGGCTCTGCAGGAGTGTAGAAGTAAATTTCAGCCATTGCAAGGATCTAACTGTTGTGCAATGTGCTGTACAAACAGTAATGCATTTATGTTATAATTTTGCAATGCAAAGTTAGATGCTGTTACCCAGTTGAGTAATGTTGTTTGTTGACAGCCAAACCTCACTTCAGTTTATCAAGAATTTGGTCAACCATAAAATTCAATACAACCTGTTTTATAGAGAGCTANATTAATATAGTGCAATATCGACTGANAANAACAATGGATCCATACCTCAATGTTCNTGCTACCCTCCAGATGTTAGAGAGATTGCNAAGAAGATTGGNCAAAGACAGAGCAAATCCATTGGAATATACCCTGGAGGTTAGCGACACCGATAACGTGACGGCACAACCGAGCACGACTTCAGCGCAGACAGATTGTTCAAAATCACTTCTCTGGAATGTCTTGAGTATTTCATCTCGTGTTTGAANANCAATAACCACACATTCAATTNCTCGTCAATTATTTTTATTACGAGATCCAGTAGCCTATGCTGTAGTCAGAATTGGACAACTAGAAANTCAGCTTTTCAAAATTAGACTATAATGATAATTATGGCTGCATNTTTTNCCAAATTAGAATAGANTTANAGACAGTAGTTATTNTTCAATTNAATTAGAATAGGGATTACTGNATATGTGAAAATTTGGAAATTGAATCTGCACAACTCGCTTAGTATTGTAGAGTTCTACTGTAGAATTTTCAGCAAAACCAGAAATTAAGTTAGAATTATATTACTGGCATTTTGCACTTACTATTCTAATTATACAGCCAATTAACTAGTAGTTGTCCAAGTCTGGTTTTTGTGCTATTTCGATTCGTTGCTGTATTTTCTCAATTTTGCAGTTCTTTTTCCATTTCCAGTTTCTGGTACTTGACATGCATCTGTAATTCAAAATATTTCATTCTGATATCATGCTGCTCCTTTGCCATTTCCAGGACGCTCATTTCTGAACACCACATTTTGAAAACCAACATTATAGTTAAAATATGATTTTTTTTCATCAACACACCTGGCTCTCTTTTTCGAGACAATTGGGGTTGAGCTTTTTGTGTTCTCTGTTTCATCTTGCATATCTGAATGTAGTAATGAATAAACGGTGGGTTGCATCACCATCATTGTATGCTAACACTTACCGGTCTGGTGTTCCATCCTGAAGTCTGTCGAGGGAACTGAAGGAAGCGTTCCATCCTGAAGTCTGTCGAGGGAACTGAAGGAAGCGTCACATCGCCATCAACAACAAAAAGGGCAGCAATTTCATTTGCTGCAAGAAAACTATGGTTAACAACAGTTGTATTGATTCAATAGAGTTCAAATTCAATAGAGCAATGTTAATGTCAATCAAAACAACCCGCAATGTTCTATTTGAAGTATTCGTGTGGCTATGTTACTACCAACACGAATCAAATGGTTTTCAAATTAGTACCTCAACTTACCATCGCTGTTGTGACATGAAGAACCAGCCTCTGTGTTCAGACTGTTCACATCCTCGTCGATGATGAGGGTGCAAACTGAATCTTCGGAATATGCATCTGAATAAACATTTTATTCAAAAATTTTAGTTCGAAATACATTAGAAAAGTTACTTTCAAATTATTTTTTCACGGTTTATCTTAACCTCACGAAACATAGGAAGGATGGATGACTAAAATCATGACTTGACTCGAGTTGGAATAGGATGAATGGATTTGACTCGAGTCACTGCTTCAATATGACATACGGCATGAGAAATCCTGACTCGAAGTCAAATCTTCAAGTCAAGTTGCAAGCCTAACAATAATATGGCCAACGATACTGCTCAGGCACCTGCACAGTAGCAAAGCCAGACTGTTGCAAGTGGATGCAAGTTCCTCTGTCCTTGGTTGTAACATATTAAAAAAGTTTATGTCCTAAACGCAATCGTAGTCATACCGATGTTTCAAACATTCAATTTGAGATGGAATAAGGTCTGAAAAGTGATAATAAATATACCAGTGCTATAAAATAAAAATCAATTGCAGATTGGTCAAGGGGAGGTTCAGATTAGGAATTTGCTGAGCAGTGTTCCCCATGTGTCGTTTTCGTATAGCTGATGACGTGCAGCAGTCTCTGGATATGGTTAGTTTGTTGGGAATTACAAAAAGACAATAAATCCATGTTTCTCATGATCATCAAAATTAGTCTATTCAGTTCAAAACGAGCGTTAAAACGTGAGTATGAAGCACGCAGAGAGTCACGATAATCACAGATGGAAACAATAATCTCCTACTGCGAATTTTAAAGAATTGTCAGTAAAATTACCTATCGAAAACCTTTTCCAAGGAGTTCGTCAACTGGAGGTGGGCCAGTTTTGGCCCGTTTGACGCGTCGCGATGCATATAACTTTCTTGCTTTTCGTTTCAAATTTTTCAATACATTCTGGATTTGGCCAGTTGTACGGCTGCACGCGCAGGACCAGTATTCATAGCTGCATATTTCTCACTGATTACATCTCAGGCCGCATCTTTTTGTTTTGCCGTCAGTCTTTTTGTCTTCTTTGGTTTCAATATATTCTTCCATCAATTCAATTATTCTAAACTTTTCCTGTCTGTTGCAATTTTTCGTCCTCGTATTTTATTTCCAAAGTATACTATCGAATTCTGTACAGAGTACAATACAGTCTGTAAAAAAATGTCATACCGGTAATCATAGCATAAGGTACTATCGCCCATAATATGCGCCAACAGTTGTAGTAGTGTCTGAGTACAATGTTTTCAGCTAATACCGCAACTGCACGTCAGAGCATATAGTTAACACCATCTCAATACCAAATACTAGTGTACCTGTAGCCAGCCCAGACCGCAGTCAACGCGAAGCACACAGCCGATTAACTTTCTAGACACCTCGCTCGGCGGATAACATTTGGCCGATTAAAATTCACCGATTAGTGGCAGATCGGCATCTGTGCCACGGAAGCCAGCCGATTACTGACGTTTAATCGGCGATTAGGAATTAATCGACATCTGTGCAATCGACCCTAAGTCTATTCAACAGCTGTAACAATCAGCTGTTGAGCGTGTTTGTTAGGCTTTTCTTTCTCTTTTTTTGCTAATTGGCACCGATTCCGATGGATACTACACATTTTGTGGTTTCGTTTGATATTATTAACCTATGAAATCGTTAGGTTTTTTCTTCTTCTTATTGTTTGTTGGCACTGATTATACGTGGATGCTGCACATTTT
>KE606243.1:0-19582 GCA_000444245.1 Botryllus schlosseri | reverse complement strand
ATTGGTTATCGAGGTCCGTCAGCCAATGAAATCTCGCCACTATATGTTTCTGACGCGTGTACGATATCATCAAAGCATTCTTTGGTTTGTTTTAAATAAGCACATAGCTTATATTATTTCCATGTCCTCACTATATAATCAAATATGAATATTACGTTTTGGTTTATAATCCCCATTTTATATAGTACGACCCGCGAATGGATTCAGATGTTGAATGAGGCCCGCGAGCTCAAAAGTTTGCCCACCCTGCGATAGTGTATGAATTGAATAAACTATAAAATTGTATATTGAAGTTCTGTGCCTAGAAGTTCTGTGCCCCTTCATATTACTTTATGCTGATTATAATGAATAGGGATTGTCAGATCCCCTTAAGGGTCCTGGATTGTGTGAACACCAACTTTTAGGAAAGGTTCGTGGGACCAAGAACGTGGACACACTGCGAGGTTGTCTGTAATATACATTTTCGTAGTACTAGTGTAGTCATTAATCAGAGTACGATGTCATCATATCGTGGCATTAGAAAGAGATCATGATATCATTCTATTTCGTTTTCGGGCCAAGCACTTAGAGAAGATGTATGGGCGTGTCATAAAATTATTCACAACCGCAAGAGAGGGGTATAACAAGCAAAATTGTCAATAATCAATAACCGTTTCGACTATGCTAGAGGTGGAACAAAATGCTCGAACCATCTCTACTGATTTTAGATTAAATTCTTTAGTTTTAAATATTTTCAACACACTCATAGAGGCACTCATAAATAGGTGGCCGATGGACTCAGTAGGGCAATTTGTTTTGACCTATAAAACAAAAGATTTTGACCTAAACATTTTTGACATTTTTTACCTTAGAAAACTTAATTTTGACCAAATTTGGACCTAACGTATGCAAATTGGGTGTTGCCTCACATATTGTTAGAATTGTACAACTTATCATCATTTCTGGTTCGAACTGTCTGTCCTTACGAAGTAGTTCGGCCTGTAAAAGCTTTTTTGAAGCAAAAACTGACAAATTGTTTCATGAAAAAACTAGAAAAAAAACGAAATCTGACCCTTTGAAGAATTCCAGTATAGTTACATTACGTATTATGGTAGAAATAATGAAAATCTCGTGTAGACTTGTGGTGCAACGCAAGATACTTTCTTACATTCTCGGGTAGAAAGTGTCTGGTGTCTGTCCTTACTAAGTAGCTTGCCAAGAATGGAGAAAGAACGTTCAACAGTAGCAGTTGTTGGCTGGCAACACTGAAATTGTGCTTGCGTACACTGCTGGTGACACACCGTGTTGCTTCATTCTGACAATGGTGTCTACATCACAATTTTTCATAATGCGCTTCTTGATATAGAAACCATGCAATGCCCACGCAGTCTTGCTTCAGTTAGGATAGTGCGGTGCGTTGAGCATAACACCATGTCAACAAATTTGTTCTATTTGAATGTTTATGATTCACAACGAGCAGACAACGGGCCGTCATACAATGGTAGGCCTATAAAGTTGGCTACAAGCTCTAAAATGTGAAATGATAACTTTTCCGACGCTGCAAAATCTACGGTACAAACGAAATGCAGGTTGTAAACAAAAATTGACTTCGTTTAGAATTTTGACATTTTTTGACCTAACTCTACAATTTTGACCTAATTTTGACTTTTTTGACATGTCTAAAAATATTGTCCCATACTTATCAGCAATGCACATTTGTACTGCTGTATTGCATCTAATCACTTAACATTGGCACATTATTATCCTCATTCTCATAGAATTAGCGGTTGGTTCATAACATAATATACTGGGATATAGTCAAGACGCTACTGTGCTATTCACAGTTGTTTGGTCACACTCACATACCTCTGTCCTCGACAGGTCCAGCCTTACGAAGGTAACTGATAGACTTCTGTCCGTATTAAGATTATTTCAAAGACTACCAGGCTAACAGTGTACACGGGCGATCATGTCTCCGAGTTGCGCAACATATTCAGCATCACTCCCATTCCATTGAGTTTGTTGATGGGTTGTACTTAGTCAACTATATTTTATAGACACATCGTTTTAGTTTGATCCATTTTATCGTTTTCGAATAAATATATTGCTGGAACGGGAGCCCTTATGATCTGTAGTTATACATATATTACGTGATATGGTGAAACAAGATAGTACAAAAAACGATGGTGAATTGAAATTAGAATCCTACCATCCATTTGACTGACAAGTCCCACCAGGGATCGGAAGGTCTGGATCAGGACCGTTACACGCATAAAGTACATCGCTAGTCATCAGCCTAATTTACTCCGATTCAATCGGCCGAGCCATAATCCGGACGTCAAGGAATTGGTTTGGTACGGTGAGGTGGGATATTTGGTACGATCGGAATATGGCGAAGAGTATGAAACGGAATTATTGTACCACATGTTTGCGAAGTACGTAACGTATAAAATTACGACATTTCTTAACTGATCTGAATGTGATAGGTTCGGCTACAATTTACCACGTGCTGCTGGACTAGAATGGAGATATGGCCTATTTTGTAAAAATGCAATGATTTTTTGAATGCCATCAACACAGAGGCGCAGCCAGATAAAATTATTTTGAGGGGTGGAAGAGAGTTTTTGTAAACAATTAGATGACCACACGAATATTCATTGTGACCTTTTAAACACTTATAACGTCACAATGCATAATTCGACTATTTGAATCTGTATACCTTTCTCCCCCCCCCTTATTGCTACGCCACTACATATAATCATGGTTAACCAAGATACGTTGGCAGTTTATTACTGCTAGAACCGCTGGTTACAGTAGCCAGCGCTGCTATCCAAATAGAAGTAACGCCAATAAATTCCTACCTTGAATGCTGACCGAAAACTTCGATATATATAAATATCTGTTTAAATGTACGTAGGCGAGAAATTGGCTAGCGCCCAATGTTCCTGTCTTGGCAATCTGAATCCCACAAGGCAGATTATTTGCCAGTAACGAAATACCATTTTGAAATCGTGTGTGTCTTTTAGCTTAGTACGTTTGGTCGATTTCAATGTATTTTAACATATAGCGGGCAGGACGTCGCGGAATAACATCATGTAACGAAGTCATTATAGCAACGAGGCCGCCCGAATATGTTCAGTTATTATTTACGTGCCCTCCATTTTCCAAGACAACACCTCACTCAGCTCTACCGGTAATTCTGATTACGTGGGCAGAGAGAGGATAAAAATTGATAGCAATATAAATGCAATTCCCGACATTATTGACTCATTCAATCATAAATTATATAATTTTCTCGCGCCTAGCGCGATTAGGCGATATAAACTGACTTACTAATTAGTATAACAGATCTCGATCACAAGTAGTGGTGAAAACGTAAACCCGGATAGGGAGTCTGGGAGGCGAAGCACGCTTTATCTTTGGTTTACCACCCAATGGGGATTCAATACCAAAGTTTTTGAGTGGCTAACGTTGTGCTGTCTTGGCCCTGACCACGATACAGTGGCTATTTTGCCCTTGCTGTCATGACAATTTCAGATATGGAAGTTTTTACAATAGTAATAAATTAGTATATTCATAATGAAAAAAAACGAATATTTTTGGCTGATACTCGTTAGGGGTAATCGTATTGCTGATGATTGTGTCAACCTGATTATACCAGGCCGTTTACACTTTCACCTGGGGGCCTTAGAGTCGACTTTCATCAAAATACGCCTATCAACTTTGTGCCTATAAAAAGAGTTAATGTACCATTTAAAATAGTACATTGATCTTAAGAGCTCTCGTGGCCCCGATTATTCGAAATTTCATGCCGGTGACGTCATAATTTGTTATACGATTGTGGATATAGGCCTACAATGTTCTTTCCTAATCTCTACTAGTTGCTGACGATTAACCCTGACGAGTGTCAGCCGAACATATTCGGGTTCATTTCAATATGAATATACTGTTCAATTGTTTATTGAACTTCTATACCGCACAGAAGCTGTTCGAATACACTAGATGATTTTATATTGAAATTCTGTACCGCCAAGAGTCTCTTCAGGGTATAAAAGTGCTGCTTTACTGACCACATCTGATTACTGCGCTATAAAAGGTAATCAGGCTAAGGCTTTCGGTTGATGCATTGGGAACGTCAATATCCATTCGGAATTTTATGCTGCCCTGGTACTACACCATGACAAATGTTCTCTGTCAGCATAATTGTGTGTTGCACAGTAGGACGTGGATGAGAAATTACGGTACCTGAATGTTGTCGTAATACCGTAGTAGGTAAGCCTACTTGGTACGAATTACGATGATATTTATCGTACCGTCGCAAGTCCCATGTCGGACCGTAATGCTTAAAGCCAGTTTCAAGCACAGCTCCACATCTTCACCAACCGCGTTAAAACGCTCGCTTCATTTCCCAGCGGCTGTAAGATCGCCTTCGACGTATTGAGCTCCCCTGCGCTATGGTGCATAATATGAACTACGTTATCCCTACATTGTCTTATGTTACGCTGGCTCACGGTCATTGCAATGATTGTAGAGTCGGTTGTGACATTCCCATAATATGATCCATCTGAAGTCAGTAAAAAATACCTTGCAGTTGGAAACATTTTAGTTCTATTGAGTATGGAATATAGTTGCAGTGGCACTTGAAAGAAATTGCAATCTGATAAAAACGAACCTCAGTAGTATATTAGCTAAATTCGTTAAGCCTAGTAATTTTCCCACAATTTTTCAATAGTTGCCTCCCTATTCATATTGTAATACCTTTCTATACGCGACTTTAGCGCCATTGTCGTGCGGCTTACGCTGAGAGGGATAAGGTTTTGACTAAAACGCCTTGGTGGTGAGAGCATGTGATCAACGCTCAAGCCATGCAGTGATATTAAGCCATGTACACAGGTGCTTTTTTGGATTATGCACCGATTGGATGTTCCATACTGTGAAGCATTGATCATGCAACTAGCGAGAGAAATGTCGATAAATGGGGCCTTCATGTTCCCGCTGTAAAAGTCGGTCGTGTGGCGAGAGCGCTCGCGGAGAAGAACAATGAACGGCTAATGACTCGGATCGAATCCATTTATCGAAAAAATGGACTACCGACCGTATTCACATCTCACATCATCAGCGAGGTTGTAGCGATAACAGTATTGTCAAAATGGTAACAATTGTTGTTCCCACGCTATCACGACGTAGGAAGTAAGGTGGTAATTATTCAGTTAACTCAACCTGTTATAGATTGAGCATAGGCTACCTTTCAAGTAAGAAATATTAGATTATTCCAAGTACATTAAATTATTCGGTTATTATCACCAGTGCAGTAACAAAATAGTTCGGAAATAAATATGTCAGTATAAAAAAATTGCTTATACTAGCCGATGGCATGAAATTGTATAGTAATACGAATAATGTTTACAGCGGTACATTAATATTGGAGAAATGTATATTTTGATCAGGTTATTATGCAAATTCTTATACTGTGCCCACATTATTTTAGAGAGCGGTTAGTGACATCATTTAAAGCCGAGTGAGCGAATTCTATTTCAGGAATCCATTTAGCATTCTGATCAATAGTTATTTCTCTATTTCCCTATTAGAGATTTCAAATTATGTCCCGCATTAAATTAAGTACAAATATTGGAGGTTTCAATTATTTTAGCAATAATTTAGTTAGTTTCAGAGAAAAAGTAACAAATATTTTCAGTGTAATAATATAACTGATCGACGAACGCGGGTAAGACTGCGGTGTTTAAGAGTATTCAAAGATGAATGCTCTCCAAATTTAATTCAAGTTTCTTCTTTCATTACTATGAACATGTTTGTCACGAACATAGACTACCGTTGAGCATAACAAAACATAAGCCACATTCGATGCGTTTGGATACCAAATATTTATTTTCCTACGAGTCATCTAGTTACAAAACTGGTAAATTAAAATAAAATTGATGTACAGGTACCAATTGGTTTAGACAAGTTACATACAGGAAGATAGCTAGTTAGGTATATATTTTTCTGTTAATAGCGAAGAAGGAAAAGCTACAGGATATTGGAAACATTACTCTACAACTAAGCTGCCGCTTCAGACAAAATGGCAGCTCTTTAAATTATGTCTGTGAAATTAGGGATCTGGTTGATGCTGGGTTAATACATCACCAGGATGTAAGCGCTGCCTTCGAAATATTCAGTAAAATAAAAATTGAAGGTTATTGATTTCCGAAGTATTCCATTTAAGTCAGTTTTACTTCAACTTTTCAGCAATTCAAGTAGTTTCGTATGTGTGGTAAATTGAGTTTTTGTAGTTATAATGTGCAATTGTGCATTATTGGTATGGTCGCTCATTGCGTTTCCAGTTCCGATTTCTTTCACTGGCGCGTTCAGTGACTTACGTGACTGTTGCGTCCGCATATTTCGTTTCGTTTAGCGTTAGTGATTCTGGAAAACATCATTAATTCTTTTGTTTCATATAAACAGAGGCCCATGCGATTTTATAGTCACATTGAAATAAACCCAAATATTTTCGACTGCTTAGATTTCGGTTGTTGATATACAGCAGGGGCGGGCAACATACGGCCCGCGGGTCGGATCCGGCCCGCGACGGGATTTTGAGCGGCCCGCCGACACTTACATGATAATGTGACACGTCGGTCTACATACATTTGAGAGCAAACATTTTCGATCATGAACATTATCAAGACAAAGCTGCCTTCAAATCTAACTGACGGTCACATGCAGTCATTACTAAGGGTTTCTACGTCCGACATGCAGCCAAAGTGCAAAAAATTTGTTGACAACGTTGATCGACAACAGATTCCTCATCGACTTCCACAGTTATTGATGTACATTACGTTGATTGGTTACTGTACGTCCCCCTTTAGGAGGATTTGTCCTTTTTTTCAGGATTTTCAAAATGTACTCCGAGGACACCTAAATGTCCTCCATTTTGGCAATTCGTCGTCCTTTACAGCTCTTACACCTAGAATAATGGACAGGTTCAACTGAAAATCGGCACAAATGACGCTAAATAGGTAATACGGACGTTAGAGCGGGTCATCGGGGAGTCGAATGGAAGTGATGACCTTTTTTTTAGTCAACATCACTAAAGTCAAGTGAAAAGTGGGTAAATCGGAGGTTGAACGAAAGTGATGACATTTTTTTAGTAAACTCCACAAGTTTTCCAGCAAAAATAGCACAATCGGCTGTTTTCAGTCTTGATCAGCTAACGTTGATCAATTCATTAAATACTGATTCCGGTCTCTATGCTTCAAACTTAAAGTTTACATTAAATACGATTTATTTCTTATATAATTTGATAAATACGCGAATAATGTATCGATTCATGATTCCGGCCCGTGAAGTACTTCATTTTCCAATATCCGGCCCGCCGACTCAAGAAGTTGCCCGCCTCTGATATACAGTGTTATTTTCGATTCCTTTCTAGTTGCAAACGATTACCCCTGACGAGTGTCGAGCCGAACTTTTTCTAGTCGATTTCAATATCAATATACTATTAAATTGTATACTAAAGTTCTGCGCCTCCAAATTCTCTTCGTGTCATTCTGGTCTGAAGTATATGGCTTTTATTAAGACGGCCGAACCTATAAAAATGAACCTGGTAAAATTTTGCTGGAATATTCGCAGTATTTATATGCATATCGATGCACAAACCTAATCTGAATTTCCTGTCATTCACGGAACAATATCGATTCGTAACCCCGCGTAAGCACGCCGATGCAGTCGGGACATACACTGTATCGGTGCTCTGAGTTTTTGGTAGATCTGAACCAACTACAGAGCAACCGAATAATAATGGACTGTATAACTTGTCGGAACAAAGGGGGACATATCCGCCCTCACTTATGGTGTACCATCCGTTAACTGTGTTGTTATTTACTCACATGTAAACCACCTCAACGCCTGACCATCAGCAGCAATTTCGTGGACTATAATTACTGTACGGATGTAAGATAGTCGAAAACTTGGAATGACCAAGGGCGTAGTCGGTCAGAAAATATTATTAACTTTTTTTGCCAGAACCATTATCATTTCTGACATCAATATCTTGAGATTTTACGAGACCGTGAATNATCGTATTTCTTTCATTTAATATTTNGCNATGCTAGGTGTTTNGATATTTTACACTAGGATTTAGTTATCACAGCAGGCCCGGTCCCGAGGCCAACGCCGAGTAGAATTCTACGAAATGCTCTCTCAAGTTCCGAACGGCGAGCTGGCGTACGGGTCGCCACTGCAAGACGGTTGTGGAAAATATAGCAGCCNTTCCGAGNTCGGGAAATGCAGGAATAAAACACGGATCCACGAAAACCCGCACATGCCTAACCACTCCTCTGTTATGAGCTACTCAACTCCCGGATTGTCGACCTACGCGTGTTTGGATTCTCAACCGCCAATACGTTCAGATACGTCACAGGAACAGGAGTCTTTCACAAAAATATCAGACGAACATTACCGACCATATCCAAATGGATACCAATTTTCGAACCACTGCTACCAATTCAATCAGTCCGGATACCACAGAGCGTTGCCGATACCGAGTCTGCAGGAACAGCTTTATTCTGTTCACGATTCCCCACGCCAAAGAACCCCCAGTAGGTCTTCGCATCCATCGCAGGTCACTGAAGAGTTCGTTAATAAAGAAAGCCTCGCTTACACCAACGATGCAAACGTTCAAAGTTGGCACAGTTTCGTGCATTCTGCAAGAGAGATATCCGACTCGTCACGGCTGAATACCTCGTCGAACGCCGGCTGTTATCCGATAGTGAATTCGGTCTGCGCGAGCGATAAGGCGGGGTGTGTGTATTCTCATCAAAATCAACCCGGACAATTTCCGTACTGTTATTCGCGAAACTATTATCCAGCGTCTACCAATCTGCAAAACCGCACATGGAACCCACGACCTATAGATCTTTCTTTGAAGCAAGATCATTGCGACGGCTACGGAGAAGTGGATTATCAACCGCCGCACTTTGCGTCCTATTCTCCGCTTCGTATCGACGAACGTAACTTACTCTCCGACGAACGAACGCTAAATAAATTACCATGCGACGACATGTCGTTGAACGGGTGGACAGAGGAGGACATGAGGCAGTTTTCCAAAGTCTTCAAACACCGCCGGACCAAGCTCGGATACACGCAGTCAGACGTAGGCACGTCGCTGGGAGAATTGTACGGTTCCGTATTCAGCCAAACCACTATCTGCAGATTTGAGGCGCAGCAGCTCAGCCTGAAAAATATGTGCAAGTTACGGCCTCTGCTATCGCGGTGGCTGCAACACAAAGACAACAAACACGAGACTCTGACGCACGACATCGATCAAATTGACTCCGAAAACGGGCCGGGGCGTAAACGAAAAAAACGGACCAGTATCGAGGCCGAGGTCAAGGCCGTTCTAGAAAAACATTTCAAACTCAAGCCCAAACCTACGACGCAAGAAATAGTCTCCATAGCGGAACAGCTATCTTTAGAAAAAGAGGTGGTGCGGATATGGTTCTGCAATCGCCGACAGAAGGAAAAAAAGGTGAACGAACAAGTGGTGCGGTCGCAAAACCCAACGTGACTGACGTCCTTACTAGTCTTTCCATTTATAATCTGCTATTGTGTTTTATCTCGTGAGTTGAGCAATATATTTCCAACCAAATTGCGAGGAACGTGTTGGTGGAAAATGCTATTGCCGCTTTAAGGTCGAATACGAAAAAAGTTGTATAGTTAGACAGTGAGGCTATCGCATTTTTTCTTTTGAGTCTCGGAGTAAATATTCGCTTTCTTAGATCTAGATATCAGAGGCAGCGTATTAACAACAGCCGAAATATCTTAAATGGAAATCCGCCAGGGTATTTACGCCATTTTATCCATCGCTCAGTGGTTCTATGGAGAGTAGGATTTATACGGATATTATTCGCAAATCTCTGACTGACTAAACAACGGTCGGAATAAAGTGGCTTGCGTTGCTGTTCCGCTATAAAGGTTAACGTTTCAAAACAAACAAAAAAACTGGAAATTTAACGTGTAAAAGATATGGTTCGACGATATTACTGCAATAAATAACCTTGAATTGGGGTTTCGGGGATGAGATAGGTTTTGCCGAGTAAAATACGAACAATAAATAGGCCCACTAACACGATACATATACTTTACACTAACACGAACTATTGGTAATTGTTACTTTCTAATGCTGCATATTGCTTCCAGAAACGATTGTACAATGCTCGGATGATCAAGTTATATTGTCCATCTCACTACGGTTCCAGATATAAAATCCGAGTCGGGTTTTCGGGTTCCTATTCACAAAATTGTCTGAAATGAGTCGGGACAGCATTTCAAATGACGAGTGTTTGTTTGCGTTCTTGTTCTGTGACATCCATGTTGTTTTTGGACCGCACGGTCATTTACACCAGGCCTATATTTGTCATTGTGATTCCCTGTCTGCCGACTTGGAACACGGCCCACTTCCAGACTTTTTTAAAACACCGCATACGCATATCATATGGTGAGGATGAACCTAGATAAACTTCCGACATCAGAAAAGAAACTCTGGAGACATAATCTGTGGGAGAAGAACTCACAACCTATTGGTGTCGCGGTTGTGGTACGCCCCCCTACGCTCGCCACATGAACTCGTGGATTGAAATAATTTATAATGAATGAATTGATCAAATTCATACATTTTAGTATCATCAACATCATAGGTAGATTATTTCAAATTAACCTGTACTGCACTTCAACAGCCGCACGGAAGTCCGGATATAGGCTACATATCTCAGCTTAATGGCAACTCAATTGTGATTTTCCGCAATTTGTCAATTCCTCGATAATGATCTTATCAGATAAAATATTGATATCAGAAGTAGGCAATCACCACAGTACAAACTTTGTTATCTCTAAATTTGGCAGAGAGACTATCCTCTTGTCTTACAATGTGGAGCAAATCGCTGTGGTGATACGAATATGCAGCTGTTCCAATCAGACTTGGACTACTAGAAAATTTTCCACTTTTCCTAATTAGATTAGAATTTGAATTAGAGCTACACAGCTTTTTCCAAATTAGATTAGAATAAGAATTAGAGCTACACAATTTTTACAAATTAGATTAGAGTTAGAATTAGAACTCCGCAGCTTTTTCCAAGTTATATTAGAATTAGAATTAGAGCTGAGCTAAACAGTTATTTTCCAAATTAGATTAGAATTCGAACTATAATTACTGAATTCGCAAAAACTTGAAAATTGAATGAAATTGTGAATGAGAAATAAATACAGCAAAAATGAAGTTCAGTTCATATCAAATCACAGTGCATTCCCATAAACATGAGAGCGGTTAACGTCTGTACACCAAGCTTGGCTGGTTTTGTACTATACCAGGGGTCACCAACACGCGGGTCACGTGAGGTCGGCGATCTTATTTGTGATTTTGGAACATGAACGCGAAGTAAAGAATTTTGAAATGCATAAATTGATTCCAATTTCCAACTATTGTAGTTGTTTCAAAATTAGCTATTCGTCTGTGCCCAACAACACTATTCCCCACTAACTGGAACAGTTTCGACGCTGGCAACAGCTGATGAGTCAGCTGATATGAGCAATGTTCAAGAGCATACATTGCCTTGACGTTCAATGGCCCAGGCACTGCCAAGACGGAGACGCTAAGAAAATGGTCAAAGGATTTCCCACAAGATCAATCTTTAGGATGAAATAATTTTTAGCTTCATTAGTCGCTGATAAGCGTGGTCAGGTATCGTGTGCAGCTCATAGTTCAAAATAAAATGAACTTTATGACCATAATAATATTTCTTGTTGCATTTGTACTTCTTTAATAAAATTACTTCTTTTGTGGTAACCATGCCCATCGCCCATGTAAGTGAGCACGGCGTTGTACTAACGTAAAGTTTTAAAAACGTGATCGAAATATATGCTTTTCGCAGACTACAAGCTACAATGCCAACATGGCTATCATTCGTCACAGTAACTACTATGATTGCACGGTGCATGTAATGCGATGGCGGCTTGGCACTGGATTTCCGTGCTCGAGAGGAATATTCTTGTTAACTCGCTGAAAAATGCCGCGGACAAAGAGACCTTTAGAGGAAAACAGTAAATTACATTATAACTAAAATTAGAGCTTAAAAACATTTCACAAATTAGATTAGAATTAGAATTAGAGCATAGGAACATTTCGCAAATTAGATTAGAATTGGAATTAGAGCATAGAAACATTACACAAATTAGATTAAAATTAGATTACTGGCATTTCGCTCTAATTTAGTGAAATTAGACAACTAGAATTATCTAGTTGTCCAAGTCTGGTTCCAATATGACAGGATCGTATTTATGGGAGTGTCTGGGGCATTGCATTCTGCCATTGCACTCAGCCAATTAGTCCGCTTTTACATCAGGCCGAAAGTCAATCCAAATTAATTCGGGGTGGCTCATTCTTCAGTGTGTGCTGTACAATGAAATCTACGCGTTGGATATACCATAATTCCCCGTCGGTTTGATTCAACATAATTGTAGTCCAAATATTTCAAAGCGCGCTGAAATTAGTCAGATCATGACGGGAAAGGAGGGCGAAGATTTTACAATTCACCACCATTACAGGTAAAATAGTTGATGAATATTTCAACATGAGTACAAGGTGTGGCGAGATAGCGCAGTGGTATAATCCGCGGCTGCAACACCAATGGGTGCGGGTTCGAGTCCGACCGAGGTCGACTTCCGAATTCCGATACCTAAGTGTTGGAGGTTTACCTAGGCTCCTCCTCGCCACCTCATCCGCGTCAGCGGTGTCTTACAAAAAAAGCCTAGAGGTGGGCCGTGCTATAAGTCGGCAGATACGGAAAATATGAAGAATATCGGCCTGGTGTAAATGACCATAGCAATCGACAAACACCATGAATACCCCAAAATTAACAAACAAACATGAGTACGTCTTCGGACACGCGGAATTGCTTGAAAGTGCGAGGCGATATCATCGCATTTCAACCAAATTATGGCTTTGACAAAACGATGTATCTAAGAGTTCCACGAACAACTTTTCTAAATATCAAGTCGACCGATTTCGCGACGACAGAGTTCGTTTGTTTGTTTGATATTCATGGTGTTTCGACTACATTGGTCATTCTACACCAGACCGATACTCTTTATTTTTGATTCCGTATTTACCGAGTTGTAGCACCGCCCACTTCTTGCCTTTTCATAAGACACCGCTTACTCGGGTCACGTGGCGTGGAGGAGCCTAGATAAACCTCCAACTCTGGAGTCGACCTCGGTCGGACTGGAACCCGCAACCCATTAGTGTTGCAGAGGTGGATCATACAACTACGCTATCTCGCCACGCACCTAAGGAGTTCGAGTATCATCTAAAATTAGTATATTCAGCTTAAGCTATATCTGTTCGCCTCGATTTTATGAAATTTATTGCCGGAGACGTAATATTAAGGGATAAAACTGTTGATATGTAGGTCAATCAATCAATCAATCCGGTTTATTAATATTTTCATCGTTTCAAAACATCACAAGACTGCGATACAATGAAAAGATAGGAAGGTGTCGAAACAACTTAGAGTAGCATTTAAGATCAGACACCCACCTTAGCCTATGCGAAGTAAATATAGGAGGCATGCACACTGAATGAAAAGTAATGCAGATAATAGAAGACGGAAGCGACAAAAGGAGGTGGCATGTGGCGGAGGGCGAGGTCGATGTTAGGTCGTGGTCCGGTAATCCTGAAGACTGGCTAGTATTCATTTAGAAGAAATTGCTTGTATTTCGACTTGAATGCGGACATGCTCGACGACTTTCGGATAGCCGGCGAGATGCTGCTCCACGATTGGGGTCCTGCATACTTGATAGAGCAATGCGTTTTCTTGTATTCAGGTATTTACAATTCATCACCATAGTTGGTGACGATTACCGCTAGCGACTGTGTGACAGCCGGAAACGTCGGGGTTTATGCAATTGTATGCAATATTCAATTAAATTCATTAAATTGTATATTGAAGTTATTTACCTTCAAGAGTCTCATCTATACGGATATAGTATTGAAATATATAGCCGCATTTTTCCATCGAGTCAGATCGTCGTCTGAACTGTAAATTTTGAAAAACATTTGGCTCGAATGGACTGAGGTGATCCTCATTCGCTGCGACGATACTGCGTGCGCGCGCATTTGGCGAATGAACGACAACGTGCGCAGTAGACCGACAATGAACGCCACGAAATTAGGGTAATTAGGAACAATGATAACTCCAAAGCGAGATGTAGACAGCACTCAATTACCTTGTAGCAAATCGATAGCACGCCGAAACCCCAATCATCTCGCTAGCACGCTCACGCCGCATATCTACCCAAGCATATTTCCGAAGGCCGGCCGGTTAATTAGCGCGTATAAATCAACGCCGTGTCATCGCGCGCCGCGGGATAATTCACGGGAAAACGCGATTATATTTTCCGCCCACACTTCGCGATTTCATTGCTCTGTTTACATTCCTGATAAATCGCGTTTCGTGGCCTCGTCTTTCTCTCGCTCAAGGCCTGTTGGTTTGTATTTGTTTATTCACCGCCGAGAATAGAGAAGATGCATCTGTGAATATTCGGCTGTTCTCTATACCCGTTTCAAATAGCCTGTACAAATTCCGTACGTCATATCATTTGATGGAGTGACCTCGAATCGCGGCATAAAGGCACAGCGGGACATGTTTTACGGCAAGTCACATCGCAGGCACGATTGAAGCATGTGGAAGATTAGGATTTGAGAGCGTTTCTCAACCCCCCACCGCTCATCCGGACGGAGGATTTCTCCGATGAGTCGTTTCGGTGTTAAATCGGGAAGAATTCATGTGACGTGCCGGAAAACAGGGATATGTACTCCGCAATTTTCGATTATCTTTTATTTGTCATCGTTATAACCAGCTACAGATAGATCCTTTGAGGTACAGCCGTTCTGAATAGAATTGAAGATGGTAATAATATTGAAACAAGCCCGAATATTTTCGGCGGACTGGTAGAAAATTGAAATGAAAATTGAACATTGAACTACGGCTATTGATACACAATTTTCTTCTCAATTCTCTTCTAGGTGCTGATCATGACCGTTGACGAGCGTCATCCGAAAATGTTTGAGTTCAATATGACTATATTATTCAATTTTGAAAATACATCTTTTCAATCAATATCACCAGCATGCTGTGTAAGCTAACGGAAAGTATCCAGATATAAGCAATGAGTTAATTCGCTTCAAATGCCGTCTGAGCCCTGCATAGTTGAATTCTAACTTTGATAACAATTAAGCCCGCGTAGATGGTATCTTACAGAAGCCTAGAACGCCGTGCCTTGCCAAGTCGGCAGATCAGAAATCACAATAAATAATATGGGCCTGGTGCGAAATGATATTGATCGATGTAGTCGAAACCGAATAAATACCAAAAACATCCACAACACGCGCTTTCAAGTAGGTTACTTGTAATTATGTCGGTGGAATATGATCATAATCACTGATTAGTACAATGGTTTCCAACCTGTTTCGTTTCGTGGACCTCTTTGGCCGATATTTGAGCTAAAATCTCCCCTCCCCTAAGAAAAAGTTTCCCGATGACTGAGAAAAAGGTGCACAACCTTTTGTTGACTGAGCAATATGTGCCCAAACATATTCAGATATGCCCAAACTATGGCAAATGCCAACCGCATTAATTACACTTTGGTAAAGTACCGCGGGCTGCTTTCGCATCAATTACCAGTGTTGGGATCAAGTCACTACCTTCGAGTCACGAGTCATTTCGAGTCATTGCAAATTTTGACTCGAGTCAAGTCAAGTCAATCGATTTTCGAAGATGACTCGAGTCAAGTCAAGTCACTCGATTTTTGGTGGTGACTCGAGTCAAGTCGAGTCAAGTCAAGTCAAGTCACGAGTCAAGTCACATTTCAAGTCAAGTTGCCTTTTCGAAGTATGTATGAGGCATGATACGTCATTGCATTTTGCTACCTGTCTGAAATACAGTTTGAGTGGTCATTGATTCCGAAACCATGAACGAATACAGAGTTAAATATGCATGCAAGAAGGCGCTGTATCGCTCTCATATACGTAGAAGTTAAACTACGTAATTGCATAGCCTCACTTTATATAGTTACCAGCCAAAATAGAGAATAGAGAAACGAATACATACGATGCAATACATTATCCATTTACAAATGGATAAAATACCATTCGAGCCTGCGCCAGTGGTTGAGGACTATATAAACTATATTCGACTTCAATTTCAATAAAACAAGAGGTTTGGTAAGAACAGAGAACAGAAATATACATTTTGCTATTTTAGTACTTTACTACTTGAGTTACGACAACGTAAGCTGTAAGCTTCGATCACTTCGTGTGCGGTCAATTTATTTGTGAGAGGACAATCGAGGCTCAGTGAAACGCACGGTCATTGAATGATTGGTCGCTCTCACGGGTTACACCAGCGTTTCGCGAACAATCTCATCATATGGAAGATACAGTGATTTTTATCGACACCGATTACTTGATGACTTGAAATTGACTCGTGCATTTTGCTCCGAGTCACGAGTCAATCCATATTTCTGATACGCCGAGTCAAGTCAAGTCAAGTCATTTTAGCAAAGTGACTCGAGTCAAGTCAAGTCATGCGAATAAGGTGACTCGAGTCTGACTCGAGTCAAGTCATGACTCGAGTCATCCCAACACTGTCAATTACTATATAACACAAGGTGTACTGTTATTTAGAATATAACTATATCAATAGAAGGTAGGCGGCCACCGTCCGTCGTGGCGACATTTCGCTTAGTTTTGCCTCTATTTTCGGTCGGGTAGCTGCTGACGAAAAATAAATCACCAAGTTCGGAAATCTAGAGGCTCATCCTCACCACGTGATCCGCGTAAGTGGTGACTCATAAAAGGCCTAGAAGTGGGCCGTGCTACAAGTAGGTAAATACGGAAACAAAAATATAGAATATTGGCCTGGTGTAGAATGACCAATGTAGTCGAAACACCATGAATATCAAAACAAACGAATAAAGTTCGCTTGCAATGGTCTTGAGTTGAATCGATGAATTTCGTATGTTCTTCACGTTAGCTCAGATGTTGGCCTAAAAAAGGATAAGCATTTTCACCAGAGGCCTTGTGCTAAATTCGGCATAACGTTTCCCTGCTTAGTAGCTCATTAACGAAATCGTCTCGCGATAGCTAAAAATCTGCCAAAAGAAACATACCATTGTAAGGAACTAGTTTCATACTTGACAGCAGACATGGGGTAATCGCGATTAGTAATCGTAATCGATTACGACGATTACAGCATTTTCAAGTAATCGTAATCGCAATCGATTACATTCGAAAAAATTCCGAAGTAATCGTAATCGTAATCGACTACTTCCCATATCTAATCGATTTCTTTGTGAAAGAACGATTACTTTTTATTTTTGCAAGGACAATGACATAAACTGAACATTCGTGAACAAGGAAGAGATATTATACCAGGCTCCTGACAGCACAAACGTCTGATTTTCAAACGCCACAGCTCATTATTACGTCAGAAACAGCCTATTAGCTTTGCGCGTTATTGCGTAAGAAGTATCCACACTAAATAGATATTCGATGTACGTACGTCGTTCATTAGTGTCATTGTAAGAACACCCGCCGTGCTGTATATCAGGTTATCAACACGTTCCACACGCCACTACCTCGCAGCAGTATAATTTATCTCCGATCTGCCTAGTTTCAAATAGCAACTTATGGTTGATGTTTGGTTATGCTTATGCTTAGTTAAACGCAATTTGACCGTAGCTGCTTGGCGAGCAGTAGGCCTATCTATAGTACGTACGTACACCGGAAAAAGATTTGAAATTTTGTACTCGTCAAATAAAACATTGCGACTTCCACAACGAAGCAGTAAAAATCAACAGCTGGTGATATATATATATCAAAACCGAGCCGTGTTTGCCGTTTCTCGTAACAGCCGCTTGCAGTAGGCCTACAATATCTGTATTAAGTTGAAGGCAGAATTTTATGTTCGCTTCGTCTTATTCTCATGTGACTCTACTTGAAAGGGCGCCAACCGGTATTTCACAATTCTTTACTCAACATTGGGACCTGCCGCCGTGGCCATGGGCTTATATATCATGATGCTTATATATCATGTTAGCATGGGTTGTAGCTGGAATCAGGACCAAAACAGCAAGTCGTCCCCTATAGGGTGGTAATCGCAAGTTGAAGACTGAATTTCGTCGAAAATTGCATTATATTACTTTTGATTTTTAATCCTCTCTCAGCCCCGATGGTCAGATCCTGTTTTTTGCCGATTTTCTGCATTTTTGATTCCGTATCTGCCGAATTGTAGCACGGCCAACTTCTAGGCTTAGTGTAAGACACCGCTTACGCGGATGAGGCGGCGACGAGAAGCCTAGCCCTAGATAAACCTCCAACACTTAGAAAGGAATTCTGAAGTCGACCTCGGTAGGACTCGAACCTGCAACCCAATGGCATTGTAGCCGTGGATTATACCGCTGCGCTATCTCGACACACAATTACCTACATGTTAAGCTGGGGGCACGTAATTCATAATTATAACCTCTGGTATTTTGTTATAATTACTTTAGTGTATGTTGTTAATTCGTGAGGTATATAATTTGTTATATAATCAAACGATATTGTAGTGGCTCAAGCGTAGCAGACTAGAAGAAAAACTTTCGTTAGACGCACAAACAAATTGCCATGTCTTTATATGTGAATGTATGTGTAGCAACTCAAGTTGTAAATTACCATGGTCAGTGGCCACATTAACTACAATAGGACATGAAAATATTTTCATCATGGGGAAAAAAGCGTTCATTCCGTCAATGCGGCCGTTCAACTTAACAATCAAGTCAAATGATCCATTGGTTTGATGGTCAGATAGCGTTGTGAAACGTGTTGGAACACCACCTGCACCTAATTAAGTCTGATGATGAGCAGACTTAAATTTGAGTGACGATCCAAACGGATTTGAGTGTGAGCATACTTTTTGACGTGAGTTCAGTAACGAAATCGTTGCTGAGTAGAGAATCGCTACTCGACAGCAAAGGAATTGGTCTCCACCCTTGATTATAAACTCCAGATTCTAAGCCAAGCAAGTGTAATTTTTTAATATCAATTTTTTTGTTTGTTCTAAATTGATTTTATAATATTTTTGTTGAATTTTCCAACGTCAATGGGAGCCGCAAGTAGGCTAGCTCGGAGCCGCGGTTGGGAATCACTGATCTAGAGAGGATTTTCAAGTTATTTAG
Source organism: Botryllus schlosseri (assembly GCA_000444245.1). Classification (NCBI taxonomy): domain Eukaryota; kingdom Metazoa; phylum Chordata; class Ascidiacea; order Stolidobranchia; family Styelidae; genus Botryllus; species Botryllus schlosseri. The sequence goes on along the minus strand of KE606243.1, from coordinate 334 downwards.
ATCTCTCGAAAATACTTTATAACTTATGTTGCTTCACGAAATACTTTTTGAGTCCCCTTCGAGCTCACTCCCCACCCTATTGGGAAATTTGGGGTGCGGCAATTATGGCCCTGGCAAGAATGCAAATCATTGGGCGCGATAAATTGAACTCTATAAAAATCGGCAATGGGTACATTATGACGTATAAAAATCGGCAATGGGTACATTATGACGTAACAAACAATCCATATATTGTCTTCCAACATAGCTTCCAAGATGCAAAATAAATGTAATCGTGAGTAATCGTGATTACTTTTCCAATGTAATCGTAATCGTAATCGACTACTTCCTGATT
>ATSW01014224.1:0-19578 GCA_000444245.1 Botryllus schlosseri | reverse complement strand
ACACCGGTCACAGCGGCTGTTTGTGTTCTCGCAGTTTTTATTCTAGTCAGTTATGCCCGAGGTTTCCATTGTAACGGATTTGCCAAGTGATATTGAGACTGAGTCCGAGTACTCGGATGTCGAATGTAAGTATCATTTTTGCACGTACTTACAAAATTACCGTTTAAATGCCGGATTGGTTCAGGTGTTGATGCGCTCGATCCCACGTCAGTGGAACCCCTTGCAGCTTCATATGATGGGTCATGATCAGCCTAGCTTGCTCAGCGCAAGCCACTCGTCGAGACTACATGAAATACAGTTGTATATATAGTCTGTAGTGTAATAGCTCGTTTCAGTCATGTATCTTGTCTATCTTGATAAGTTTTTGCTGTAAGGAGGTTCCGAGAGTTACTGACAGAATTAAAGTGTATCACAGAATTGCCAGGTGTGTCAGTGTGTCTGGACGTTGACGTATTGCAGATGTCCTACTATGGATAGCAACAGGAATATGGCCGCAGAATAATAACATTGAGTTCAATGCATGAATAGGATGAGTCTCTGATTCGGTCGCCAAATACTTGTCTCGCACCAATACACTTGTTTTCACTTTTCAGGAAGTTGAAACATACTGCCTACAGAAATTGTGTTCGCTGGGTATGGGGATTCTGTGGCAAAAAGCAGCGGAAAATCCTGCCTGCATGCGTTGTTACTGCTGTCCGAACAAAATTTACGTCAAATTCTTATAAAGGATTCCAGTTCAGTAACGCCACATTGTGAATGTACAGTTGTATTCCAAATAATANACGCATATANCTCATCGACCAAAATAACTACTGTGTCAGGCNGAAAAGCATATCGNGTTTTATGTCGGTCGGGCAATAGCTTCCTCTCTGCTAATTTTGATTATGCTGCTAGTCAGAGGAGNTGGAACGGTCTCAGCACAATCNCTCAACTCAACATCAGTTTCTGGTCCAGTTCTGATGAGTGCTTGAACTTCTTCGACAATTATTGCATGCACGAGTGACCACGCGGAGATCGAGGAGATATTTGTACGTACTGACTCATCACACATTATCGAGCCCTGGAGGTTAATTTGCCAATTCTGAACGATCGAACTCGCACCGTTCTGAAGGACTCCAAAATCCCCATCAACAGAAAGTTTCTGATCACTCTTTTCGACAGATTGTCATTTGTCATATTCTGCTTGCGAGTAACCAATAGCAACACCACGAACTATTTTCGCGGTAGCCCGCTTACACCTAACACAGGTTTACCATACGTCCTATTTGTCCTCTTTTGACTTTTTTGAAAGTGTCCTCGGAGGACGCCCTTTTGTCCTCTTTTTTGAAAATTTAGGTCATATTTAGAGCAAAATGCGAGTGATATGCCGTAAATTAGCACAGCAGTGACGCTCAAACGGTATTTTGAGCTCTGAGCAAAAAGATGACCTTTTTTTTAGTCAATCACCCGGCAATGTGGAGGAAGAAACAGTATTTTGGGCTCTGAGCGGGATAGTTGACCTTTTTTTTAGTCAATCGATCACAAAGTGGGAAAAATTCACCGATTTTTGAGAATTCTTCTCCGGTTTTGCAAGTCTCAAATTTCTGAAAGTGTCCTCTTTTTAGATTTCCCAATTATGGTAAGCCTAACCTAACATGGATTGCCAATCACATTATTGACTTCAAACGTTGTTGCGGCAGAAAGAAAATACACGGTTGAACTTGATCTTTCATTACCACAAAGCCACGCTGAAAACACTTCGCCAAAAACAGTTAGACACTGTACCTAGCGGAGACTCTGAAATCCCATATAGTGGACATTCGCCAGATTTCATCAGAGTTGTAACCAAGTCACAAGTCAATTTTTCTTTTATAGGTTTCAGTCAATCATTTTCAATTCACCACCAAGTAAAGTCAGGGAGCAATGGGTCGAGTCTCATTCGTAGCGTTCACTTATTAAGATCTGGACGATTTCAACTCACTTCTGTATAACGTTCGAGTGACATCGAAGGCCTCACATAATGCACTCATTTTCTCACTGTCAGCATGTTTATTCAAACAGGTAAAATAGAGTTTACACGACTATTCTTCAAGTATCGGTCATGATACACGAGATTTGAATGTCTCGAGTCATGCATACACAAATATACTCAAGTCGAGTAAGGTCATCACCAAGAAAATGACTCAAGTCATTACAACCCCGCACCGTAGTCCCAGTTGCAAGATCATTCAGAGTCGACATCGCAAGATTTCACAATCAATGACGAAGGAAAGAACATTCAACTATCATTCGCCGCCAGCCACTTTCGTCGTCTTCCTCCGTTTGTAATCGTAATCCGGTCTGATGCGTCCGATTTTCCTTTTCCGCCTCTCCTTTTTCACCTGGTGCTTGCGTCTCTTCTGCACCGCAACCCGTTCGGGGTTGGTGACGAGCGCCACGTCCCTCATCCTTTTCCGTTCCCGCCTGCCGGCGAGCACCTTTTTTTTCGTCTCTCTGTAACTCTGGCTGAAGACGACCGATCCGAGCCTGCCCTTGACCACCTCCATCACTTCGGCGGCTAACGTCTTCAAGGCGGTCGCGTTCTCGTCATCGTCAACTGCAAACAATTGTCAATTCGTTCAACAGGTTTCAAGACTCGTGACTAGGGCCGCGCGCAATCGAGTGCCTCGAGGATTCGATTCCGAACCGAGCATCACTCATTGTGACGCCGCAACAGTATGAACAACATGGAAAGTTTAAATATGTACCTTTTTCACGCGACCACAAAGAAATTAACGTCCGTCCGACATCACATCAAAGTTTTTTTTCGACTCTACATATATAGGGTTAGGGTTACCATAACTTCTCTTAAATCAATAAATTGAAAGTCTCCTAAATGCCCTCTTGTTTGAGAATTTGTCCTCTTCTTCTAGAAAAAATATTGAAATGATATCAAAAACTTGACCTCGACGCAGGAAACGTCAGTTTTATAAAAATTCAGGCAAAACGGACGGCGAGCCGAAGTGATAACTATTTTTTTAATGAACTCAGATACTATTGGTCGAAAACTTTTTAAATAATCATTTTCTTTTCCGGTACTACAGCTTTCAGAGTCTTCATAGAGTGTCCTCTTTTTCGGATCTCGAAATACGGTAACCCTATACCTATACTAGGCTATACAGTAGACATATATCATAATACTTTGTGACAAAGCATGGGTTGATCACGGCTTCGCAGGCATGTCCGTTTGGTATGTTGCGACACGACCAATCGAAATTTCAAGGCTTTCACAGTGAAAAATAGCTCCGAAACTATTAATCTCGTTCATAAATTACCTTTTAGCGACATGGACCGTTTCATTTCAGTATTCAACCGATCTTCTTTCATTACTAGGGCTGGGCAAAATCGAGTACCTGAGTGTCACACTCATTATGACGTCACAACATAGGTAATATGTCATAGTTCAAATATGTAGCCTTTACGCCACCACATAGAACCCAATGCCTGCTATCCGTCACAACAAAGATACATTGGTATTTTTTTGATGGTGCTATTTCCAATAACGTTCGTAGCTTTGTACTACGTCTCGTACGCTGCGACAAGGCCAATCAAGGTTTCGAGGCTTCCTCAGTGGAAAACAGCATCAAAACTGTAATTCTTGTTGGTGAATTAACTTTCAGTTGCAAGGAGTGTATAATTTCAGTACTCGCAAAAATCGTTTTTTACTACTCGACTCGAATCAAAGAGTTGATACTCGAATCGTGACAATTCCAACTGATTCCCCTTCCGATTTGTAAATGTTCTGCGACCCATCACTAAATTTGCCAAGAGATTACTAAAAAAAGGAAGGCCGGCACCTTTGCGGCCCCCACAACTAAGGTAAACGACCGCCAAGTTGAAAACCTCGGATATTTGAGCGCAAACCAAACCGGTTGTGATTAAAACTCTAACATCCCTGAAGCAAAACTAGCATATGGACAATGCGGCTGTTCAAAAATTACTTTTTTTTTCTAATTTTATTGGCTGCTTGATAAGATTGTTAGGTCGGCTAAAAAGCGCTGCTCATCCAATTTGGATAGCTTCTTGGAGGTACAGAGCTTCAATGTACGATTGAATAGTATATTCATATTGAAATGAACCCAAAAACTTTCGCCTGACACTCGTCAGGGGTAATCGTCAGCAATTTGGGTTAATGTAAACCTGTGGAAGCGTACCTATCATTGTTAATTATACAATTACATACCGCAAATACTATTTTTGAATTTTCGACTCCAAGAACTTTTTTCCTCTGCGTGTTGGCATCAAGCCCTAATTTGTTTTTAGACAACCAAACAGCGTCATGATGGGGTATCAGTAAAATTGAAAAAAGAGAAAAATTTTGAAGTTTCTTCGAATAAATCTAAAATTTTATAGCTACTAGCTCAGTGGTTCCCAACCTGTGGTACGCAAAGGTCTCCCAGATGGTACGCGAGTAGATTCTGTTTTTATTTCGACCAAAGGGAGTTATTAGTTCAGGTGGCGTTGATTTCGAGTATTTTGTAGCATCGCCTCCTCGTATTCGACGCTAGCTTGTCCCGCTATTCCCCAGCTGTTAATTTTCCCTTCTACGTAGGAGGCCGAGCAAGGATTTTCATTCCTGATGACTATGAAGTCGAAGAAACGAAACCGACTTGTTGCGCCCATGCATGACTTTTGATGCGCTGTGAGCAAACGTATGGCGCGCATCGCCCGGCTAGTGCAGGGGTGGCCAACCCGTGGCCCGCGGGTCAAATATGGTCGGCGAGATGTTTCCCGAAATTACTTGTAATATCAAATACCAAATTAGGCCTACTCAGGTAATTTAATGTGAACTTCCAAGACCAACCAAAAACTTGATTAGTCTGACCCCGAAATTTGGGATGTTGATTACTTAAATATCAGTTCCGACACATTGGCGTAGCCAGGACAATCGTTCGCAGATCTCATGTGGCGCTTTGGTGGAAAAGGTTGGGCGCCCATGAGCTAGTGGAAAATAGACAAATCGGCCATCGCATCGAATAAAATGACTTTAGTTGTTCGTTGTTAATTCATTATGTTCTTCTTCTTCTTGTGACTGGTGGTGAAAAAACAATTCCATGCATCCTGTTAGCCCTGACTGATAATGCCTAGTTTAAAATAATTTGTTTTTACAACTCTCATAGACCAAATACGTGCCTATGACATCATAAATGGTGGAAACACTTTTAACCGCCTTCGGCGCGCGAAACTTGTAGGTGGTACGCGAGCACTGCTTAAAACCTCCATGGTACGTGGGTGGAAAAAGGTTGGGAGCCACTGTACTAGCTCTTATAGCCACACTCCTACAGGTAGGAATCTAGCCAAATTTGATGTACAGTTATTTTTGTCGCCAACCTAACAATTTCAACAACTAGCCAGTAATACTTGTTTGGCCAACGCTCAAGGACAATCATACGATTCCACGTCAGCGCTCAGAAAACTTACCAATTTCTCTCTCCGTCTCTCTGTAAATCAGATCCATGATGACAGGCAAATACCGTTGCACGTCAATGCTGATAGTCAAAGCTGCGAACACTTTCAGCACGGCCCCTCTCCGACACGTTTCCTTGGGATTGTCAGCGGCTTCTTGCTTAGACGCTTTCAGCAGCTTAAACAGTGTTGAATAAACTGGGGAGCTCACTCTTTTCGCTGGCAGCGTCAACCCATCGTCATCAATATCATCCTGGCAATCGCCGACTTCGGCTGAATCATGCAAAGCTCTGGCGACGAAAATTAGATTCTTGACGCATTGCTCGGAAAGTTTCGGGTCCAGCACTTCCGATTTTATCTGCGCGCAAAAGCGATCACCGAGAAGCTCCAATTTTTGCGCGAATTCCTCGAAATAGCAATCTTCCGCGTTCAGCAGGGTATTCTTGTCGTTCGAGTCCAGCGCCGAGAACACCGTGCCAAACACTTGGCACGAGACAATTCTGACCCAAACGTGCGGGTGAAGGATGCAGGCCTCGACGCACAGCAACATCTCGCTGACTACTCCTTCCCGCGCCGAGTCTCGAACGAGATCGCAGCATTTCAGAACGGAATGGAAGGCGGAGATTTGATGAAATATGTAATGGTCGCTGTTAGATACAGTGTCTGTAAAAAAAATGTTACGTAAACGTGCATATATAACATCACAATTTTTAAATTAAATGGTTGCATCTGAATCAAGAGAATCTCTAAAAGATGTGCATTGTGCAGACACTGTTTACAACAGCGGTCCCCAACCTTTTTCGACTCATCGCCCCCTTTTGAAACTCCACACCGATCATCGCCCCCCAAATAGTGGGAACCGAAAAACAGCACTTCGTCAGCACTAAAAGACGCACATGATTTCATATTGGTTTTTCTTGACTGGCAAATAATTTTTTCCTTGTGGGATGGCATTTGTCATGTAGGGTTAAGGTCACCAGGACAGGAACATTCGACGTCAGCCATTGAGGCGCCTATGGACAATTAAACATATATGTATATATATATATCGAAGTTCTCGGTCTTCTCACTGCTGATCGTTCTGGCACACTTCTCGGAGTCGCATGCTACATGGCCTCTACCTTCATATGTCTTGATGCGTCGTGAGCTCGTGACGCAGTAATGGCAGACGCCGAAGTCTCCCATTTGCATAAATCCTGCGTATTTTTGTTGGGTGACGGGGACCCCAAGATCAAGATACATGAAAATATTAAATCGCACACATATTAATTCACGAAATAATTTTGGGCTCCCTTCGATTTCTGGCCCCCACCCCCAATTGGGGGGTTTGGGGTGCGGTAGTTACGGCCCCTACTCCAATATCGCCATTTTAACGGGCCATCGCCCCCTTCGTTGTCTTCGCTCCCTATCGCCCAATTCGTCTGTTTTCGACCCCCCTAGACCGCCAAATCGCCCACGTTGGGAACCACTGGTTTACAATCACTTTCCAAACAGTAAAATTAAAGAGTTTTGAATATCTGTCAACAATATTGCATCAGATTATCCAGAATCATCGAGATCGTCTGCAAACAACTGCAAGACAGGAAATACAGCTACATTTAGGAGGAAATTAGGGGGCCGACGCTTTTCAACTGATACGGGAAAGGTATGATGTAATTCGAGAAAATTTGGCCAACTCCAAACAGCTAGTTATAAATTGTTGCTATTAAATTATCAATTTTGTGATACGATTGCTTATGTACAATGTGCTTTTCAATTCTCTACTAGTTGCTGACGATTACCCCTGTTGAGTGTCAGCCCAAAATATTCGGGTTCATTTCAATATGAATATACCATTCAACAATGTAGTATTCCATTTTGGATCTTATAATGGTTTTATAAGGAATTAATTGTTACAGAAAAATGAAACCACACTCTTTTACAACGAATTTATAATAATATCATCGACAACTTGACAAGCAACTGAATGCTAGATTCTCATGATCGTACCTCGTAACACATCTTTGCTACTTGAAATAAATAAATATTCACACCTGAACTCGCATCGGTATTTTCGACTGCATTCTTGAGAGCCTTCAGCATAAGAGGCAGCAGCTTTGCAAGAAAACAGATGAAATTTGTGCCTTCCGCATCGGTGAACACCGTGACGAGGATGGCCCCGAGTTGCTGGTGCAGAAGACGCTTCTCATCTGCGTACCTGAAATAAGGCAAAGACATGCAGTCCAGTATTATATGGTGTGGAACAGGGGTGTCAAACATACGGCATACATACATATTGCGTAATCCGGCATATTTACAAGTTGAGGTTTTTAGTAATAAATCCTCCGACGTAAATATCAAGTAATCCGTCAATACAGTTATGCCAAACATGTTCATGGGCCGTATTATAACCATATGTCGGCAGTGATGAGTTCTAACCCAAGGACCCATCAGGAACAAGTCGGTGACATTGCCATTACACATTTATAGGGGAAAAAAGTGCACACCGAGTACGGAGCTTTCAGGAAAAATGGGCCAAATAATTGTATTCATATTATAATTCATGTATCTTTGGTCACACTTCTGTTTACCTTACTGCGACCCAAAAGGCCCCAGTGCCGATCTCCAGTGAAAACTGAATGATGAATTGGTCAGGTGATATAAAAAGAATGAGCAATTTTCCAACGGCCGCGTTTACAGTCTCTCATATTCCTCACCACACGAATACGTAGGGCCAACGACCCATCAAGATTCAAACATGGGGAGTATAGAAATATGCCAACTTATTTATATCGTCGCTAGAAACACTGTTTTTGTGATTTATATCGTATTTTTGCTAATTCTATTGTTTGCGAATAACGGTATTGCTCGAATAGAGCCCACGTGATCCGTGATATATTATTTTGCATAGTGCTAATAATAAAGCATTCCAATTGAAAGCAAATATATAGATTTGGAGGAAAGATATTGCAATCATTTGACTGGTCCGGCCGGCGAGCTATCAAAACTTTTAAATCCGGCCCGCCACCCCAGTCGAGTTTGTCACCCCTGGTGTAAAACAACATACAGCGTCCAGCAATAAAAATTGACAAATGTACAATTGAAGCCTAGAATGGTTCCAGGAGTCTACAATGATATGATGAACACTAAAGACTACCGTACTTAAATTACAGTGAGACGAGTTTCTCAGGCAAAACCACTTACATTTTAAAATTCGTAGTGTAATCTCAGAGTTAGTGAAAGTTGACAAGTTGCAATGCACCCTGGAATTTAAATCGATTAATGAAAGTATTTATTACATCCCTTCCAAATCTACTTTTGCAAACTACTTTAGTATTGTTTAACTTTATTTTCTACATCCACTCGCAGCACTTTCAAAGCATCTGAAAACCGCTACTTGCACTTAAAATCGAGTGGAAATTTACAGCATCACTTCCGCTGGTACTAGAGTACCAACCATGAATCTGACTATAGATAACTAACCTACGGATAGATACCCAACACCCGCCGTCACGCTTGCTTGCCCAGAGGAAATTACTGCTCAGCAATCTGAACGCAGCATAATTGCTATTCCCATAGCTGACGACCCGCGCGCCTAAATTCAATAAAGTTAGTCTTATTTGAAAGCTACTGTCGCACTAATTCCGAAAATATACATTAAAATCTGATCAGGGCAATGAAACCCCCTTGAAATACACCTAAAAGTCTGAAAATCTGCATTGTTCTGAACAATCGCAACCACGCAAGGACCATTGTTATGGTCATTGTGATGCGTCGCTGCGATTGTTCACAACAATGCCGATTTTCAGACTTTTAGGTGTATTTCAAGGGGGTTTCATTGCCCTGATCAGATTTCAATGTATATTTTCGGAATTAGTGCGACAGTAGCTTTCAAATAGGATCAACTTTATTGAATTTAGGCGCGCGGGTCGTCAGCTATGGGATTAGCAATTATGCTGCGTTCAGATTGCTGAGCAGTAATTACCTCCAGGCAAGCAAGCGTGACGGCGGGTGTTGGGTATCTATCCGTAGGTTAGTTATCTATAATCTGACGGTCCCGATCAGATGACATGCAAAACATAAAAAATTACCATTGCAGCACCAAGTCAAACAACCGATCCACGTCCTCCGTCTCCAAATGATTCAGAAGCATCTTCAACACGTGCGCGCAGAGCTTCTTACACTTTACCGACTCCTCGTTGAGAAGCATGGCGGACAGCGGCACGAAAACAACCCCGCAGTTTTTCTTCACCATCGTTTTCGGCAGCGAGTCGACCAACGACGCCAACATCTCCAGCGCCGACAACCGTCCCGATTCAAACTCAAACGTGAGCTGCCCCAACACAAACCGCAAATGTTTCTCCAGCTCTGGTTTGGTGATGGGGTAGTGGGTGATGTAATACAAGTACACTTGTCTCGCGTGGGCCACGGCGGATGCGTCATGGGACTGGATGGATATGCTTCGGATCTTATCGATGACATCGTTCATTTCGCCGCAAGTCAACCCTCTGGCTACAATCGATTGTATCAAGTTAAAAGCGTGACTCTGCCTTTCTCGGTCGTACAGTATTTCCTCCGCATATCCGAGCAGAACTTGAAGCTGAGTTTCCGATAACTTACCGCCAATTTCACTTTTGCAGACCACGCTCAACGCTTTATAAGTCACTAGTGCGCTGTCATTATGGGCGCTGCCTTGCGCTTCACGCAGAATTTTGAACAAAGCACCGATGATATCGACGGCATTCCGCGATATGCTCGGCAACTTCACTTTTAGCAACCTAGTCAAGCACCTAGTCGCCTCGGCGACAATCTTGTAATGCGCAGACACTAAACACTGCTGCAATATCGCCACAAAAGGATCAAGCATACCGAGATGCACCTCGTCATTGGTGCGGATGACTTGTCTCTTCAACGCGCTGTTGAGGAACTGCAACGCAAACTCGATAATCAAATGTAAGTTTGTTTTTTGCGCCTTTTTAGTCTCCTTAACGCCGTATCGTTCCGGTTCCGTGTTTAAAAGTAGGCAAGATTCAGGACGCCGTCCCTTGCCGTTAATTTTCCCTTTCGAATTATCCTTGTTTTGTAATCCAGGCATATTTTCTGTCAGCAATCCGTGTAAGAAGATCATGATGTCATCGGCAGCCATCGCAGAATTCTCTTGCAATCCCTGATTGATTTCGGCGAGCACAGATTCTACAATCTTTCTTTTAGCGTGATCGTGTGTAGTGTCAAGTACAGCTTTCAACGGCGCTATCGCGTCTACGATGGATTCTTTCCGCGAAAACTTAGCGTAAACCCGGTAGATATTGTACGACCTGCTGCGGCCTCGAGCCTCTGGAATTTTCGACTTGATCTGTTCGACGCCGCGTTCCTCCTCGCCTTTCCCGAAAAGATCATCCTTCAAAATGTTCAAAAGAATCTTCTCAGACGGCCCCAACGCGCCTACCTCGAGCGTCGGTTCGATTTTGGAGAGTATACTGTTCACCGTGTTTACCATCACGTGTTTTTGATAACCGCGCATCAACCCGTCTTTCAACTCTCTCAAAACTATCGGCAGATACCGCGGTTCGAGGACCTCCACGATCTCGACCATCACTTTGGCCGCGGCCGAACGCACTTCCTTGAAGCGATGTCGCAGAAACGCGACCATTTTCAATATTACGGTGGGCAGGTGTTTGTTCATGACTCTCGTCGGTAGTTTTTTAAGCAGCATCACCACCGCTATAGCGAGAGGCGCACGCGCCGAGCATGTATCGATGTCGGAGTAATTCTCAGAATCAGCCAGCTTGTGGGTGGTGTCAGCATCCAGCTTTGTAGACAAGCTTTTGCAAAGTCGGGGCAGAATATCGCAAACGACCGCTGCATAAATTGCTGAAATTTCGTCGCAAATCTTTTCGCCGTCATTTTCCTCTGCAGCATCATCTTCCAAGTTTTCTGGCGGATTACTATCGACATCCTGTTTCTTCTTTTTCGCTTTTTTCAACAAGTAACCGCCTTCCAACTGCGCGGCTTGCTCCGCACTGACGGAAGAAATATCGAAATGAAACGAATTCAATATCGAACACACCAGCTTCACACCGTGCGGCTGTCTCAACATCATGGTGATATTGTACCGCAAAAACTTTACATAGGCGGCCCACGGCATGACCGACGCGCACGCGGACACCACTTTCAAACAGGAGTCGCGCAAATGCAAGTGTTTCGACAGATCTCGCCATTTCAGAGTCTGTGCCGCTAGAGGGAGCAGATACGTGTACGCTAACGAATGGGGAATCTGAGATTTCTCGTCGCAACCTTCCTCGCGGCGCGATATCGCTTCCGCCAGCTTTCTAAAAGCGCGCGTGCGCCTGTGCAGTTGAATGTGTTGCACGTTCGTGAAAAAATCCGAATCCAAATCACGATCGTTCGACAACACCAGTAGACACGAAAAAGTGCTGTCGACGGGCGTCATTTTCGCGACCTTCACCAGCAATCTCAACCATTCGTGACGCTGATTCTCGTCTTTACAATTCAACCCTCTTCTGAGCGCTGGCAGAATGGTGGCGGTGACCACGTTATCTCGCAAATTTGGATATTTCATTTCGTCGGCCTTGAATATCAATTCCAAAATCAGTTCGATCGCCCGTGACGACATCTCTCTCAAAGACAGATCGTTACTGTGATTCGAGAGGGTGAAAATGCAGTTATGCACCAGCGGAAGCAGCCCGCGGCATTCGTTAGCGAGCAATACAGCTGCTTCTTCACTCTCCAGAGTCCGTGCCAATTCTTGAAAACCAGTCAATCTCGAATCGTAATCCAGCTCTTCGATGAATCTTTTATCCCAAGTGTTAAGATCTGATACTATCGTCAAAACTTTTCTCAAAACTGTGTTATCCTCACCGACGACCATACCGAAAGCTTTAGCAAACACGCTGCCCAGGGCAAGACGGCATTCTCTGCTTCTAACTCTCGAATACAACTTTGTGATAGGAGAGATGAAGTCATGCTTAAACGGCAACGCATCTAACGCTTGTAACGCGGGTAATATCGATTTGTTTTCCGTGACAGCTCCGATCTCCCTTCCGGCACGCGCCATATTCGAAACATGACTGAGCAATAACTCCACGAGCTCTTTTGACAGTTGATCGTCGTCAACGTGACGACCCAGAGAAATCAATATCTGCAGGTGGGTGTGGATCAGACCGGACGAGCTTTTTTGCTTCAGTTTGCGGATGAAATACCGTAAAATGTCTCCGATCTGATTCGCCATCAGTAATACGCCGATTTGGGACGTGTCAAGGGTTTCAGATTTGGCAACACCGCAATCGATCGAAGATAGGGTCTGTAAAATGAGCTTGGACTCATGGTTGGCTTCTTCGTCGAGTTCATTTTGTAGAAGTCGCGTCAGTATTTGCAGGATAAAATCACACACGGCAGACGACGTCTTGGCGGACACTAGCGTTTTAGTCATCTCATTCAACAAGCAACTGTTGCCGTTGATCTTATTTCCAAGAAGCGGAACAAAGCGTGGACTTCTCGATAGTATGTCACACAATTTGAGCAGCGCCGTAGGGTGAGAAATGCACTCGTTTTGCATCTTTCGAGCGTGAGGCTCGACCAACACATAAAACAAGCTCTTAATCTGGGCCGGAGATAGCGTGGAGTCCCGTCGCCATACCGAAATCAACGAGTTGAATGCGTTGTGTGCCAGCTTAGCAAGAGCACGCAGAAAACTAACTGTACTGTCCGACAAAATTTCCTGTTCCGTCGAAGCCATCATATCAATCATCCTATGAAACGACAGGTGCATGGTCAGCAATAATTTGAACAGGTAGCGCACAATTTTGTCCGATAACATGTTGGGATGTTTCTCGATCAAAGCCGTCAACGTATTCAACACACCGTTTTGCTTCGATAAAGGTACCACCCTCTGTAAATCTAATTTCAAGTCAACCTTTGAATCTAATGCAGACGAGATCGCGTTTTCATCCACGAGACGCATCACAGGTTCAATTACAAGATACACAAAGCCGTCCATCGTGTCACTCTCGAGAGTTGACAGAAATCTTAGTATTTGAGAACTGTGCTTCGAACGGGCTATGATCTTCCCGTGCATGAGTCGAAACAGTACCGGGACAAGTGACTCCTTCTTATCGCGTTCGATTTCATCCAGATTGAACCTGATGACGGTATCTCGGATTCTATCATCATCCAACAAGGACTGTAGCTGCTCGGCAAATTCCAGCAAATGCTTGTCTCTGAATTTCAGCAAGCACTTCAATGCCAGCGTCTGAACGGCCGTGTCGCCGTACGTCAGCATGTCGTGATACATTTTCTTCAACTTTTCAGCCATGAAGCATCCTTTCGGGTTGTTAAACTTTGCAAACACTTTCAAGATGGCGATCAGCATTTTGGCGCAGAGTCTTTTGGAGAAACGTTTCTTGCTGAAACTGCGTTTCGGATTTCGCACCAGACTTTGCGTGTTCGAATTCGCTTTGTCTACTTCGCAATACTCGTTGTCCATGAATTCCAAAAAGAGAGACACCAGAAAACGGTTATTTTTTTCAAGTATATCGAGATGTGGCGAGTTTTGCATCATAGCCCATAGCAAGCAGCGGTAGTTCACTAAGTCCGGCTTTGCATTCGTTTCAGTTGCTACAGTGAAGTCTACGCCATGCTTAAAAAAGAATCCATCCATATCACAATCTACCTCGCAGTCTTCCGTATCAGAGGATTTTATAGTCATGTTAACAACATTGCTTGAAGAGGTATTCAACAGGTCAAAAAAGAGAGCCCACAGCGGACTTTTGCTATCATCCGGCAAAAACGCAGAGACCCTTTGGTGGACACAGCTCCAATACGACGAAAAGTTGACATAGTAGTTTGACAGGAGATATCTCAAGGCAGCCTCCTGCGTCGTCGCGCTCATGTCTGTTGAATAGGTTATTTTGCTCAGATGCATGGCTTTGTCTCGAAATGTCTGTACTGTGGCCGGCGTTCCTTCAACCAACAAACAAGACACGAATAGATCTTCGTCCGGATACAGAGAAGCAAGAATCCTCAACGAGAATTTACGAATAGTGGCATCCGACGACGATAAACTCCTTATCATCTTTTGGCTGAGCTTTTCAGCAGCCAGAAATTTTCCAACCGCATTGTTGTCCATCACACAAAGCATATCAGTGATAAACAGAAGATTCGTGTCAAGGTACAGTTCATCTGCGCTCTTATCCAAAATGTAAGCGGTAATGTCTTGACAAAGTTTCGTGAAAGAAGCTTTAGTTTTAGCGGCAGTTTGCTTATGAATGAAGTAAGCTGATTGCAGGATCGTTCTCACAACAGCGTAGACATTTTTCGTGCTCCAATCTGCATTTGATACGCGATCATCGATGCACTCAAAAGCATTTTGAAGTATTTCAAAAGTCTTGAGAGCAACGGGAGTAATATGGCTCACGAGTAGAAGCGCTCCCCATACAATGCTCGGACTCGCGTTAGTGCCGACAATAATACCGTTCAAAGACTCTTGGATTTTTTTTGTCGCCATCTCCCTGCTGATCAACGCATAGTCGATATTGAAAGGACGATGAGATATAATATCTTTGGCATCGCCGGGCTGAGACGAATTTTGTAGAACAAAATCAACCAGTAATTCCAATACAATTTGAGGGTAATCGTTAATTTGAACTTGACAATAGTTCAACATTGATCGTCTAATCGTGTTATAACCGTCAACGTACTTCAGTATCTTCCGCCAAAACTTCACTACGAGTTCCACGGGATGGCGTTTATTCCGTATCAAAGAAACCACAATTTTCTCCTTAGACGTCTGAGAAAAGTAGTCGATTTTAGCAGCAACCAAAATCGCACATAGATCCAAAATAGTCTCACTATGCAGACCAGCATATTTAGAGGACATCGTCTCGACGCAGTTCAAAAGCCTCGCTTCTTCTAGAATAAGCAGTCCGGAGAATCCACAACACCATCTTGACGCCAGCTTCGCAGCGTGTTCCAAATTATTCCCAGTTTTGATAGCGTCTTGCAAAAAAGACATTAAAGAGTCCCAAATTCGGGATGAATGTGTTTTCTGCACATGCTTCGCCAGTAGACCAAACATAGAGTCCAAACTAGTGTACACATTGCACTGATTAAGGTCAGGATTGCTAAGACAATGCAATAATTTTGGCAGTATCGCATCAGCGTGTGAGTATAAAGTTCCATTCATTCCCCTCAGAAGATGGTATAATATCTCTCCAACATTTCTCTCCGTTGAGGCATTTTGATAAATGCGGAAAAAAAGGCCAAAAAAATTTTCTCGTCCGCATGCTTTTCGCATTAAAAATGTGATACTTTCCGCGGCGAATGATTTGATATGAACGGGATGCTTTCCATAAATTAGATCTTGATACATTTCAAGAATACTTTCCATATCAGACACCATGTACCGCCACAAATGCTTAAACATGAGTGACATCGTGTTGAACACCCATTCGAGCCTGTCGACATCTTTCGAGTTCAGTAATTTTGTCAAAATTCCAAAAAAATCTTTGAAATGCGCGTAGAAGTCTGACCGCAGGTCAACGCAAAGAGCTACTATCAATTCGCAAAGGGATTGCAGAGCTAACGAATCAACTTTGTCGAGGTATTTCAATAATGATGCCAGGATGTGATCTTTGTAGTGGACAACCATTTTGAAATTTCGACTTTGCTCCAAGATCTCTGCATAAAATTCTCGAAAATCAACGCTTCGGTCTTGATCGCGCCATTTCAGAAGACATGCGTTGAATTGCGAATCATTCTCTTCATCCGCGTGTTCGACATGCTTGATTCTATGAACGGCATTAACAGAAACACGAGCCAGTCGCTCAGAGAACGTCAAAAATCGATGAGTATTGCTTGCTTTGTGTTTGGCAGCTTTTGATGCAGGCATTGCATTGGCAGTATTTTACCATCTAATTAAATGGTCTGCCAGAAATAATGAAAAGAAGCACAAATGTGAGATATTATCAATGAACTCAACAACTAGACTCCACACGATAGAAATATGTAAAGTAAGGTGTCACACAAAATGAAAATGGACGGTACACTGATCTAAGTGACACATAGGAATATCTTTGACGTGATTTCATATGTGTCACCGAAATTCCGAATTCAACATGCCCCCGCATGCAAATGAGGCGAAAATGACCCGAGGTCAACAAATTGACGATCCACTGTCTACGGAAAATAAGAGTTGCAAAGAACCAAAATTGGTTAGTACAATTGAAATTCATATTTGAATAAACCCGAATATTTTAGGCTGACGCTCATCAGGGGTAATCGTCAGCAATAAGTAGAGAATTGGAAAGAACGTTGTATATCAATTCCAATTCTCTGCTAGGTGCTTACGTTTACCCCTGACGAGTGTCAGACGAAAATATCCTAGCTTATCTCAATATGAATATATTGTTTAGTTGTATATTAAAGTTCTGTACATGCAAGAAGCTCTACAATTGAAACCACTCAATAATGAACTGTTAAAGATTTTTGATGAAAATGTACAATATAGTTGTTCAAAAAAAACTTTTTTCCAAATCTCACTCGCCTAATGACTAAATCGTCAGGTTGTCTAAGAAAACGATGCACACCAAATTTGACTCAATTCCAACCAGTAGAGGCCGTGCAATCTTGAATTGAAATTTCCAATTTATTATTAAAAATTCAATAAAAAAATTTTCAAATTTTTCTGTTAACCCCATGAAATTGTTGAGCTGTCTTCAAAGACGATGCAAAACAAATTTGAGTCAATTCTGACTTGTAGAAGCGGACTTATCCGATTTTTTCGTTGATAATTCTCGGATTATCCTCGATCCGGGGATTATCAACGAAAAACTTGAATAACTCCGCTTCTACAAGTCGGAATTGACTCAAATTTGTTTTGCATCGTCTTTGAAGACAGCTCAGCTCAACAATTTCATGGGGTTAACAGAAGAATTTGAAAAAAATTTTTATTTAATTTTTAATAATAAATTAAAAATTTCAATTCTAGATTGCACGGCCTCTACTGGGTGGAATTGAGTCAAATTTGGTGTGCATCGTTTTCTTAGACAACCTGACAATTTAGTCATTAGGCGAGTGAGATTTGGAAAAAAAAGTTTTTTGAACAACCCTAATGTACAACCATGCGACTGGCTGAAAGAAACCAATTATACAATACGAACTAGTACTTTTAAAATTACTCTGAATTCCTTTATATTGCGATATGCAATGCGTCGAGTGAGTAGTGAGTAGGCTATCTGTCGTAAACATGACCATATGCGAGCTCAATGTATTTCTGCCAGCAAAATCAGTAATTCCAACAGAAATATTATAAACTACATTATTTAACCTAATAATATTTTTATAAGTAGAACGAGAACATGCACAGTTAAGATAATTTTTTCTGAGAATCGTATGGTAACTCGGAGCGGAATATATTTGTTCCATCCAACAATTGAAAATATTTCAAAACGTCGTTCGCTTCGGATTCTCTTAATCGAAGTCTCTCCGCAATCGCCCCTACCCCCCAATCGGCAGGATTCATTTTGTGGTTATAAAGCGCTTCTATCACAGATTTCAAGTCAGCTCTACCTCTGGGGATATCCCTGTTGGTTATATCGGTTTCTTGATGACTTCTAGATTTCGGGAGTTTACTTTTCAACTCTGTATTCCTTTTCCCAGGATGAGCATCAGAAGGGGAGTTACTTTGAGCCGCTGGGTCCTCAGACGTTACATATACGTCTTTCATCAAAGTTAAATAATTCAAATCTTGTTCTTGAGATTTTTCAACCTCCTCAATCTTAACCGTTTTAGAATCCTCCGACAATTTTGCACTTCCAATGTTCATCGGAGCACGCTTGGGTACAAGTCTCTGCCTTTCCAGCTCTTTCTGGGCCCTTTCGGGAGCCATGTACTGGCGACCTTCTTTCTGTACCTTTCGTTTTGCTGAAGTAGCTGTGGCGGAGAGCACATTTTTCACGGTTTCTCCCGTTCCTCTCACTCGGGGGCTCAAAGAAGCCAATTTACCACTGGAACTGCCCATAGTCAGTTTATATCATTATCAACATTGTGGTATATCTAAGCATGGCCAGATAGATATTAATACAGCTACAGGCCTACAGCTAGCTAACTATGGTCATTCAACACAACAGATTTTGTGAATCAGGTCAACAACACGGTAATCTGATGGTACAGTAATCAATATGCCTCATTTATCACATTCTATCCTCAAATAAGACCCGTTTGATCTAATTGATTGGTAACTTCAGTATATAGGGCCATTCTGATAGACTGATACAGCCAAATACTAATGAGCACTACTTGAAATAATAGGTAACATCCATCAACATATGATTTCTAATAGCATGTAGTCTATAGTCTATCAAACGTTCTCCTTCACGACTAATCAATTCGTTGATTAATTCCAGTCCAGGTTAAAATCGATCAAATTGGTAAAACCTTATTGATGCTGATCTATACATCGGGTTACTTTTTGAACCAGCCGTATATAAATAACCACGGGTCATTTTGTCATTTCAAAACACCACAAGATTGCGACAAAATACAAAGATAAAGAACATAGGATACCGGTTGCGGCGGTTGGTTATGGTATCGCATGTTCGCATCCTATATCCTGCTCCCGCCGTATGCCCGTATATAGCCAAAGCGTATACCTATATCGCATTCCATTCCCGTGAAGCTGAATTTGTTACGCATAAAACACATGCTTATTATTAAAAATACCTTCATACTAATTTATTCCATTGTAAAGGAACATTCTGACTTCTGAGGAATTCACTGACACCGAGACCTTGTAACTATTTCGTATGTTTCAAGGATAAACAATAAACATGTTGGCAACATGCGCTTTCCATACAGCAGTTATTGTGACACGAATTACGTATAAACGGAAATAAATAATTATATGATTTTGATCAGCTCAATCGTAAGTTATGATTGGTTGGCAGTATTGTTCCTCCTCCTTTATCTTTCGACATCTTCAGATAAGTTGTCACGCCGGATAAAACTCCTCCACAAACTATTTTCATAATCTGCAATCTACTTGTACTTTGTACACATTGATTGTGTACGTCTGTAACTGTTATGTAGGCTATTTCATATCTTCTACTATTACATTTTGTACGATGCATTCTGTACTAGTTTACCCTGGTTCGTTGCTAA
>ATSW01014223.1:0-13742 GCA_000444245.1 Botryllus schlosseri | reverse complement strand
CCTGCACATACCTCTGAAGAGTGTTGCGAAGCTGCGGTCAACTGAAATAATTTTTCGCGCCCCTAGCTATTTACGTCTATTTCATGGTTATTACTCTGTCTATAGTTCGAATTTCGTACGTGAGAATTATCTCATCAACTGTCAATACCTTCCATGCCATGAAATTATCCGTTGGGATTGCCAGCATGCTGATTCCATTTTGTGATATGACGATAAGGGTGGCGCGAAATTTTTCACTATCAATAAGGGGGGCGTGTCTAAACAAGTTTGAGAACAACTGCTCTTGATGTTAGAGTTTTACACACAGAACACGAGCGTGAACCCTAAGTTCATGCGATCTTGAGATATAACCACAATGATGGAGTTCGCGGGGTAGAATTAAGTCAGTGATATATAGAATTCCCTGTGCTTTGTTGAATGAGTCTTAGACGTAGTATCAATTATGGTGAATTTCTATGGTGAATTTTGATACGTGTGTAAAGTAGGCCTACTGCATGATCGACTAACCAATGTCCGGTTCCGCTGTAGTTGTCCATGTCGTAACTTGTACCGAGTCAGTTGAGATGGCGTCCGCATGAAATACCGTGGAAGAACCTGTATATCAATTTAATGGTGATAGCTGCTAAAAATCAAAACTTTTCCTACAGCTCGATTTGTCCAAGATACATATCAATTTGAACAGGGATCATAGTGGACAAGATTGTCAGCGTGTAGGGTTGCATGTTGGCAATGGTCAGTTCAAGCAATAGGTTACTATGAATTATGATATTATTTTTTCGATGAACTCTGAAAACGAAAGAAATGTCTACGCCATCTATTTACGAATATCATGCTCACCATCAGCAGTAGGGAATGTGGTAGCTTCTATCGAATCAGACGTGTTGGAAGCACTAGGCGGTACCGTCGATATCCCTGAAAAGCAAATTTTTTCGTATCAAGACTAAGAGAATTCCTATTTCGCGAATCATGCATTGAATTTAATATATATGTATAGAATCGATATAATGAATGTATGCTTTGCTGATCATTATATTGCGAGTTTAGTATACTTAACTTGCGTGATATTGCCAATTTTGCATTGACCACAATACCCAGTTTTACTATGCAATGTATTCTACGTGTTCTACTTACCAACATCCGGTTCCTCAGGACTGGTTGATGTGGTAACGCCAATCGAATCGGTTTCGGTGGAATCACTATATGATTTTGTCGATGAATCTGAAATGTGATTCTTAAATATACGTAACTGTTGATGAAAGGTTTGGGATATATCGGTGCTGTGAAGCAATATTCCCTCTAATTTTTCACGCGTTTGCGCGCACTCCCCACTCACTGCGCGGTCACTTGGACAACAGTACGTAACGACTAAAAAATGGTCATCACCTCGGCTTTTTGTACGCAGCTTAGACTTTCCGTGCGCAGAGGCCGTGTCAGCACTGCACAGTTGCACACGCGCACAGCGTAGAAGGAACATTGCTGTGTAGTTGGAGTCACAGAAATTATATAACGACCATTGGAGTTGGTGTCATAGTTGGGAAACTCGTACTGGTGAACATCATGAGTCGAATTTTGTAAAAATGCCATTACCCTAATTCCAACTACTTTAAAATCTACCAGGCTTTCTACGATGTTACTAAAATAAGCCATTGCAGTTACAAAATTTATGTATTTCGCCTTGTATAAGCGGACCTTCACAAACTTAAATTCTTTTGTGACTGCTGCGCTTAAAGAATTCGTGAAAATGGATGTAATAAAATTATTAGAGTCCAATGAATTTGGGACACAACATTGTTTCTTGCGGGTTTACACGACCATCCTGTTGAGACACTGTCAAACCAACTTTGATTGATGTGACAGAATGTATGTCTGTGTTGTTTCTGAGTTTGCCTATCGTCAACATTATCCTAAACATTTGTTGCGATCGAAGCAAATCGATCGTTGCTTCCCATGAGGAAGAATATAACATACGGATCATCAATTACTTTTAGATTTACTAGATTCTGCTTCAGTTACAGGAATCTCGCTAGTTAGCGTCGTATCAGCATTTATCCAGTAAAATGTGTACTACATATCGGTCATTACTATCATTACTATCGGCAAGTTTTTGTTCCAGTCACTTCTGTGGGAAGTTGCATAGAGCAGTGTTTTAAACAAAAGCCATTCATAAAAAAGATTTTTGTTTCAAGTTGTAAAATTATGCCAGAATTGTGTAAATACTTTCTACAAAAAAGTGTTGTATGAACCTACGGACAATTACCACCCGATTTAGCGAACGTATATCGATACGGGATGGTTGTAACCCTCAAAATAGACGGTTCAACAGTTAAAGTACACATATTTCGTCAAAGGAGCTATATTTACTCTATATTTTCAATTGCCTATGTCAATCGATTATGATATCACAATTGAATATTCGTGACGTCATGGCTTAAAAAAACAATAAAAAGTATGTTTCAAATTTTTAATTGATTTTTGTTTCAAATGCAACCCTAGTAAAAGGTTAGTGCCTAATATTTCTAGTAAAAGGTTAGTTGCATGAACAATCGAGAATAGTTGCAAAAAGTTGCATGGAAAAATCAAAAAAAGCTGCAAAAAGTTGTAATATAAGATTCCTTCAAACAGCTTAAAACACCATACCACATTACTTCAGAACATCTAGTAACTGCCGGAAGTTGTAAAAAAAGTTGCAAAAGTTGCAAAAACTTGCCCTAGTAATTACATTTTATTGGTACATTGATTTCTGTTATCTATTATTTATTTACCAATTTGTTACATAGATATTGATTTATTAATTTCCTTCATCTAGATATTTGTAAACTATGTAAGCTCAATTGCAGGGATGTTTAAAATACAATAAGCAATAGATTCGAGATGATACGAATGCCGTCTAAAAGTGGACCTACATAATACATAGAGACAGAAATTGCGACAGTGGAGTGGCACACCCGGTAGTTAATTCCGTTGTGCGATAAACAACGATGACGTGGAATCTCGGGACACGAATAATATTGTCACTTAATGCTGATTTGCTCACTGAATGGAAGGTAACGAAACAGAGTTTGCATATCTCTATTTTGCATGTATGAGTTATGAACCCATTGTTAAAAAAGCTGGACTCTGCATCTACTTCCTGTCACCTTCCATCACGCTCATTACAATATTTACACAAAGGGGATTAATTTGCATTGTGTGTATCCATCACGCAGTTCATTTATTGTTACCCGTTAAAGCTTCTGAATGGGATCATGTGCATATCCGCGATTGTAATAGTTTCCGATCGACTGCGTGGTATAGTATTGTATTATTTGTGTGCGCATATCAATTAAAGCACAAGGCCATAACATCAATAAATGAATCAAAACAAGTGCAGCATTACTTTGCAATATAATGGAAGTGCGTATTTTTGAAATTGGTTCATGTAAATTAATTACAAAACTTCGATATGCGAATGAGTAAAATTCGGCCGAATTAAATCCATCAAGTTCATTACCCAACTTCTAATAAATGAATCCCCGGAACAAACAAAAAAGATTGGGGATCACTGGTGTAGGCTTTATAATGCAGCATTCTACCGGAAAGCAAATATATTAACTTTACTGCGACTTTTGCCAACATTTGACCAGATATGTAGCCTACGTTTCTCATAAAAACATACGAGTCCAGCCTGCAATCCAAATTGAGGTAAACGTGCTTGGCAAAGATATACCGTTGGGCGTCCCGTAATTAAAAGACGACACGCGTGTAAGCGAAGGAATATAGTGAGGTCTGCTGTCTGCAATTCTATGGTATATTTCAGTCACTGTGAGACACGCATATATCGATTTAAAATGAGGACACTGGTCGTGTGGTCATGATGGCTATCCTCATTACTCGTCGGTTATGGGATAATAATTGTGGATGCCGCAGGGAAACGCTGTCAGTTCTCTGAGATATGCATCAATGTTTTTTTTTTCTGGAAAATATAGCCAGTAGAGTAGGTGATTCTGTGTAACATTACCTGATATCGTAGATTCGCCACTTTCTCTTTCCACATGTTTCTGCAAGCTTGTCACAACGCTTTCAAGAGATCTACCGGACTTAAAATTTGAAATCAATAATTATAAATACCAAGGGAATTGATAACGTTATTACTTCCGCCTATTACCGGTGACACTATTTTATAACGGCAATACATTCTGTTAAGGTTAAAATACTCAACGTTTGGCGGGAACGTAGCGAATGGAAAGAGGTGTGATACGTAAACTTGAACTGAGTAAGCGTGAGTGCCCTAATTTAAGGAACGCTATACTTGTATCTGTAATGTTTTCCTTCATGCCTATGAATTGCTAACAAATCGCTTCATGTCCCCCATACACACCTCGCATTTTCCAAGCGTAATCCAACGGCCATTGACGTAGCTCCGACTGCAGTATCCGTCTGAACGTACAAGAAGCATAGCGTCTATATCTCAAGAATGAATTAACATCCAATAATACGAATAATATTTTCCACATTCGCGCCCGAGTCAAATTTCGACCGAAGTGATAGGTTGCAGTATATAATCAGAGGTGGTCAAAATTGTCACCATCGCTACTCAAGTAGAAGTAGAAGTAACGCCGGAATTTCTACTAAAGTAGAACTAGGAGTGGTGGCTCACAAGTAACTAAGTAAGTAGGTATTCTACTCTTAATTTTGGCTACAAAACTGAAATCTGTCAAGTAGAAGTCGAAGTAGTCTAAAATCATACCTACGGGAAAATTAGTTTGAGTAGGCAAAATCTACTTCAAGTACTTCAATAAGTAGAAGTACTTCGCTACTGACCACCTCTGTATATAATTTGGATAACACGTCAAGTAACTGCACATTGATTCTACTACAATATGCAATTATATGCAGGTCGATCTCTGAACAGTGAACATGTACATCTTCCACAAAACAAGCCCTAAATAACACAGCAGTCCAGATTTGTTCACTGCTTCGCTGACTTGGTTCGCTACGTGTCACGCTAGTCGACTTTTCTATCCATACCGCTTGGACCAGGATACCTAAACAAGCGGTTCGAGGACATTTTATGCGGCCAGCCTCGAAAGCAAGTACAGCAACAATTTTATTTAAATATTTACAAATGTGTTTTTTTTTCGTGCCGGGCCTCAATTGCTGCATAGTAAATCGCATTTACACCATGAGTGTGGAATGTCATTCTGTAAGTTCCTGTCAAATAAGACCTTCTCGCCGACTTGGAAATACATTAAACATCCCATTATGCTGCGGTCTGCGACGTCATAAAATACTGGAAAATTTTTCCCCGAGGAAGATCGAGTTAGATACCCCTGTCGGATTATTTCATATATATATTATCGTGTCATAATTTGGGTTATGGATCACACATGGTTGATTTTAGGAAAGTCACCCATGGATAGACTTACTGATCACCAGCAATATACGTCTGCGTCTCTATTCAAATGGTTATATATTAGAAAAGCCAACCCAATACTACTACGACGGTTTTCGCAAGCGAGCGGCTTACATTCACATTTTTTTGCCTTACAGGCGAAAAGCGTCACTCATCTTTTCATCAATAATAATAATAACATTCACATTTTTAGATTGTACATTATTTTCAAATAGTTCTTGCTTATATTTGCATCATTTCTACAAGTGTAAATGTCATATACTAACCTGGCGATGAAACCCATACTCTATATATGAATATATCGTTTCAAGAATTGCTCTAATTACTTGTAACTATGTGATCACTTTACGTTAGACGCTATGATGTATGTTGGATTCTTGAACTGCGGTACCGATAAACTTTCACTTCAATACGCGTACTTCCAGTCATTTGGACTTGTCCTAATGATCGCTACTTTAATTTTTGATTAATGAGTAGATAGGACAGCAATGTTATTTGTACTCATGAATCAGCTATGATTACTGTGAACACCTCTAAGCATTAGCCATGAATGTAATGTATACAGAGGGAGTCATTTATGCAATGTTTATTATGCGAATAGATTGTTCGGGAGTGGGACTTGGAGTTCATTACCTCTTAATTTATGAAAATATCTGCAGATAATACATTCTGCAATCGCATGTTAATACCATCTCCAATCCTAATCCAGGTGATACCATGCATAAACAACACAGTTCAACTTCAAGCAAATGCTGTAGCTACTCTTCTTGTAGCGACTCCGAAGAACACTACAAAGACATGAAAACAGAAACACTTACAGTGCTATACTTACTAGATAAGCCGGATATAGTCATGATACGGGCATTCACTATCACTGTCGCTGTTACTGTTGCGAAGAGCAGCGCGTACAGGGCCATCCTCATGATCTCGTACGCTCAACACTACTGTTTCGTTATACAACTCATTTTCGGCGAAATACTGGGAATCAAGGAAGTTGATCGTTGAGTCAACACAGTGAAGGGTTTGCTGACTGACGTATCCCCTTACACCAGTAGTTGGAAGAAGCATGCTGTGTATTACAAACAAGCCTCATCGACCTTATAAAATGCCGCATTATAATGTTAACGTTAATTTGTTCCTCTTCCGTATTGGTAAATCCCAGAAGAATCTGTTCATTCTGTACGCCATATTAAACTACCCTTACACCGGTAGTTATAAATAGCATGATGGCATTACAAACTCGCCGAGCTTATAAAATGCCGCATTATGATATGAAAGTTAATTTCTTCCTCTTCCGTGTTGGTAAATCCCAGAAGAATCTATTTATTCTGAGCACCAGAGTCAACTATTTAACCTTAGGGGCTAATGACATGAGTAAGAATATTTTTGTCGTTTAATATGAAAATCATGATTTATCTACTTCACAAGTGGTCAGATAGCGTATAGTGGTATCATCTACAACACTAATAGATAGCTGGTTGGCGTCTTGCCGATGTCAACTTCCGAATCCCGTGTCAAGTATTGGAAGTTTATCTATAATTTCCCTTGTCATTTGATCTGCGTAAACGAGATGTTGAAAAAGTCTAGAAGTGGGCCTTGCTACAAGTCAACTGTTCCGGAATCAGGATCAACAATATATCGGCCTGGTGTAGGTGAACATAGTAGTCGAAATGCGTCATGCATGAATGCCACAAACCACAAACAACAACGCTAATTTACAAAGTCGATTATAGTAAACACTGGTGGTTGCAATAGCTCAGAAGTGCCTGAAGGGCGACCCGCGACTGACATCGTAACGTGACTATTTACGACAGGGGTGGGCAACATACGGCCCGCGAAGGGATTTTTTCCGGCCCGCGGACAGTTTTCCATCTTACATGATAGTATGGCCTGCGGCTCCAGTCTTCTGAGATTCCCCACGACTTGCTCACACACGTCAAATTTTAGTGACTATACTTCATTATACACATGTATGCGCATTGCGCAGCTAGCGAGGGGGAGCTTACGCGTAAATTCGTCGAAACGACAAGACTTATTGCATTATCGGCATTTAAGATGTACTCACCCGAATGTCATTTGTGGTAATCATGATGGTGTTTGTCGACTACAATGGTCATTTACACCGGGCCAATATTTCTTATTTTTGATTCCGTGACCGTCGACTTGTAACACGGCACACTTCTAGGCTTCTATAAGACANCGCTTATGCCAGNGGNCNCCAACTCAAAACGGGTCGGGGGCCACTTTCAAATTTCGTGGAGGCCTCGGGTCGCATGAATTCAATATCGAGATAAAATAGGCCACATAGTTGAACAACCGCTATCTTGTCACNAACTAAACCATNATGAATTGATATCTTGGTAAACTTNNGGTATCGGGNTTATAGAACGCCTTGAAATCNTAATTAAGAATTGNACCGTGTGTTGATTGATCAGAGANAAGCATACATNGTGGAGCCTGTACGACAATGCTGTTCTCAAAGCCACATTGTCTTGGCGNNATTATTGGCGAGAAATGGCTTTGAAGTTACATTTCTGTCGTTAAAATACATTCATTAAATACGATTTATTCCTTGTATATGTGGATAAATGGGCGAATAAGGTTTCGATTCAGCAATCCGGCCCGCGAAGTTCCTAATTTTCCTATATCCGGCCCGCCGACTAAAGAAGTTGCCCGCCCCTGATTTACGAGCACCCATCAGTGTAAATTAATGAACGTTCTCAAGAATTCAATTTTCAACCATAATTCGGCTCCAATTCGTAATTTTCAATCACACATTCAACTCCATATCAGTTATCGCCAACTCAAAACTGCATCGCGGGCCACTTTACAAATTTTGTAGAGGCCACGGGCCGCAAGAATGCCATATCGAGATTGAATATGCCACACCGTTTAACAATCAAGTTTCTAAAACTTAACGTTAGAAGCAGAGGTGATCAAAGTAGTCATGAAAGCTACTCATGTAGAAGTAAAAGTAGCCACGAAAAAATCTACTTAAGTCCGATTAGAAGTACTTTTTCCATAAGCCACCTAAAACTACTTGAAGTAGAAGTAGAATTGACTGACTTTAAATCTACTCAAGTAAGTAAGTAGTTGTGAAAACGATCGTAATTCGTTCGCATGGGCTGTCAAAAGCAGCAAATGGAGCTATCCGGAAGGTGTAGTGAAGTTGATTCTATTTTTGCATCCCAGGATGTGTCAATTTTTTGACAGAATAAGCAGTCGTCCACATCATGGTATGTAAATGATAATGTTGACATGGAAATGCGATACTAATCCTTTGTTTACTCGAACACCCCGTTTTAGAGAATATCATGGCATGGCGTCTTCCCCAATATTATAAAGCCCCGAGTTCAATCGAAAAGCAATACGGAGTAGTTGCGTCGGATACGGCTTTAACACTTTGTGCGAATAGTATACGTTAATTAAAAATATGGCCGATCGTAAAAATGCCATATAGTGTATAGCAATATTTTTGGAAAATATAAGGCATTACCACACTTGCTTTCATACGTCAACATGTACGTTCTCCAGACAAAAAAACTGAAAATATAATTTGAACTCAACGTATAATACTCGTAATTGAAAGAAAAATACAAATACTACTTGTAAAAAGTGGTAGACATATTCCATGTCTTTTGTCCAAAAATTTTCAACGACGGTCTGCTAACGTTAAAAAAAGTCGAATTCCACTTTTCCAGATCAGGACACGTCATGGGCTGCTAGGTATGATTGGTAATTGCTTGAGCGTGAAACGGTAGTTTCAAACGTTATGGTGACCATACTGACTGTGATGAAATATTTGATATAGGTGACAATGCGAAGTGAACGGAACCACGCAACGCGGTTTCTGAATTATATTCAGCGATACTACCCTTAAAACATATTTGTGACTCCATATATAGCCTACCTTGCGCGAAGCGCAACGAAAATTCCGGGTAATACATGACTTTCATGAAAATTAGATGTCGGGGCTACGTGAAAACAGCCACGAAATTCCTCAGGCTGTCTTTCTTATTGGTGGATTAAACTACTTCTACTTGACAAACTGAAAATAGCGAACAGTAAGTAAGTAGCTTTCAATACAACATCCATTGTAGCAGTATATTTAATAAACTCGAAGACTTTTCGGGTGCCTCTTTTCAAGAGTTATCGGCACACTAAAGGCATTTAAACAGATTTAAAAGCAAAACCAAAAAGGCAAAGTATGACGCAACAATCAAAATCACAGACCATGAAATTCGCATCGTATCAATGGCAACAATAACAAACTACGAAGTATACGGACATACGGTACTATAGTAGCAGCACCATCTGTAAATAAACAATTACACGCACGGAACAACACGCACTAATGAGAAATTTGTAGGTTATAGAGGAAATCTTTCTGTCTGCATAAAATAGGTTTGCTCAACTGAATAATAGTAGACTCCAACACTTTTAAATGAAACACAGACCTACCACGCGCAATGACAGTGAACATATTGTCATCATAGTGCTGTGCACAGGCAAGATTTTCGCTCAGATGCTGACCGATTGACGAAGCATATGCTTGGTAATCATCATAGCAGTCTGTTTTTGCAGCCAATTTGCACTGACGTGCGAGCTCCGTGCGATCATTTGCGCATGTTTTTGACCGAATCAATTTTGGGATATGCTGCTTAATACGCTCAAACAATCTTTGAGATGTACGTCCTACATATCTACTATCACAGTGGCACTTGTATTGGTAAACAACATTACTTGCATCAAAGGCAGGAAGTACATCTTTTCGAGAGTTGGGTAACAAGGGTTTCGTCGTGTACACTACATGCGTGTTAACACTGTAGTAGCAACGGTGAACAGCCGATTTAATAAGCTTTTCAAATCGGCTAGACACGTTACCTAGCCAAGGTAGGTGTAAAAATGCCGGGCATTTTTCTGAGCCATATTTTGGAGCTGTATCCGATTTCTTCAATACCCTAGAGATGGAGCATTTTAATATGTGGTCCGGATAGCCATTTTTGGAGAGAATCAAGTGGATATCATCCAATTCGCGTGACAGTTTTTCCGGTGAGCAGAGGCGCAAGGCGCGATTAACGAGATGAAATGAGGTTTAATTTACGCCGCTTCGGGCAGAATGAATCCCAACGAATATAATGACCAGTGAAAGTAGGTTTTCTGTACACCGACGTTCAAAACGTTTGTCCTGATCTCTCTACTAAGACGTCTAAAAAGGGAAGGGCAGCATCAGTTTCCTTTTCCACGGTAAATTGTAGAGCTGGATGGAGACAATTCAATTTTTCGAAGAAATTATTACACTCTCCCTCATTTTTAAAGGCAGCAAAGGTGTCATCGACATATCTAAAATAGAGGAGAGGTTTTGCGACGTTTTCAAACAATTTCTTTTCATGGTATCCCACGAATATATCGGCCAGACTAGGTCCCAACGGTGAACCCATCGAAATACCATTGCATTGACGGAACATCGTGTCATTAAAGCTGAATTCAACGCTACTAGTAGCAGTTTGCAACAATTCCAGAAATATTTCACGCGGTAGTTTCGGAGGCTCAAGCGTGCCATCATAAAGCGCGTCTGCGCAGATTTCGAAAGTTTCCGACAATGGTACGTTAGTAAAAAGACTTTTCACATCAAATGAGCTAAGAAATACATTGGACGGATTTAATTTGGTGCGTTTTAATTCGTCTACAAACGTGAACGAGTCGCGAACGCAGTGGTGCGTATACAAGGATCGAACTGGCTCAATGACGGTGTTAAGCCATTTGGCTAAATTATGCTGTGCCGATCCACACATAGACAATATGGGGCGAAGAGGNACGTTATCTTTATGTGTTTTCGGTAAACCGTANNTANNNGGCCGTAGCACCGTCGACGAAGGTTTCGCATTGAACTGGTCGTGGTCGGGTAGTGATACAGGTTGATAAACTCTTACTTTATTGCCGCTACGTGTATTACTGAGCTGTTAACCGTTGATGGATATAGGATCCTCAGCTGTGATACCAGAACTCTACCCTGTAGCAATCGAAATCCGTGATAATATCCTTCTATATCTTCAATGGAAGGGAATCCTAAATCAAAATATTATTGCTTGCACGCACACTTACCCATCCCTAAATGCTAATCGCAATGATATCTACAATGTGGCGTGCGGCTTTACAGTAAATCAGGCCAGTTCTTCGCAAATTAAATTCATCTTTACATGTCTGGGTCGAGAAAATGTTTAAAACTGGGGCTTTGGAGCATACGTAAATGTTAATTTACTCCAGCTCCAGTACCGGGACCGGCGCTCATTGATACCACTACTCCGGCTCCAGCTTCGTCTCTATTACGTCTAAAACTGAAGTTTAAGGATGAACGCTCAATTTGGAATATCTAGCTA
This sequence comes from Botryllus schlosseri, assembly GCA_000444245.1. Taxonomy (NCBI): domain Eukaryota; kingdom Metazoa; phylum Chordata; class Ascidiacea; order Stolidobranchia; family Styelidae; genus Botryllus; species Botryllus schlosseri. The sequence goes on along the minus strand of ATSW01014223.1, from coordinate 1,970 downwards.
GAATTTCAAAATAATCCCAAAACTAAAACAACGCAATCAATTAACACAAAACATCTACTTCTTCACACATAAATGTTCAAAAACCACTCGTATACGAGGGAATAATATTACATCGATAAAGTGTTCTTTCACAGTGCAGTAGTGGCAACAGCATCTTCTGAAAATTTTCGGAGCCGGAGCAGGATTAGCCATACACTCTCATTTGTACTTCCTGCAGACACTCGAAAAAAAATTATGATCACAAAATCCAATTTCATTATTAGCTGGAGATTCGAGTGGTCACTACGCATTTTTCGATATGGACGTGATTTGAGATCATATTGTTCTGATCGAGGGTACGGATGTAAAGATGAGAAAAAGCTTAAGAAACCCTGTTATAAAATCTTTGTGCAACATTACAGATAATCTACACAGCTCGAATGGAGCTATTATTCTCTCAGTGAGCATTTAGCGTGAGGTAACCACTGTCTTTGAAGGCCCTTCTCAATAATTTCCATATATAACCAGTACATATGTCGTTCTAATACAGGGGCGGCCAACCCGTGGCCCACGAGAAGTTTTTCGAAAAACTGATCAGTGACCCGCGAGGTCAAAAATTTGATTAGTCTGACCGTGAAATTTAGGATCTATATAGCAAAAATATCAGTTTCGGCACATTAGCGTAGCCACATTTTTCTAGATCTTCGAATCTGACCACAAAGTAGAATATTTCGCGGCAGATTCATGTGACTTGAACTTTTTCTCAGAATTTCCGGCGATTTATTGTCACTCGATTTCTTGCTTTTAGTATGGGTACCCTCTCCAGAGCTGATTCTAACTATATTCGCAATTATGAAAAACGTGTCATACAACATACGACTCCGCGTGTGCACTGTGCACTCGTAGAAAGATCGTCGGCGATGAAACCTTGGCAAAAATTGATAGACACATGGTCGCCGAAACCTTCGATATTGATATGTCCAAGCACCTAATAATCCTGTCCTTGCCAAATCAGCCAAGAGGTATACAGAGGCTACCCGGAATATATGCAAGCGACAATATTATTGACCGAATTAATTTATTATGTTTGCGAAATTTCTGCCCTTCGCGCGGCTAGGTCATTATTGCACGCTGAGTTTTCATGACATAATTATCATCGATTTGGATGCGTAGCAAGATAAGCCTGGATTTCACCGTTACCTTATGCGGTTCGCTCTTATCGGACGACCAATAAAATGCCATCAGCATTCAAGTCGCCCGCGCAATGGACCCTAAATACCACGTGGCCCTTTGGCCGATATGGTTGGCCGCCCATGTTCTAATAAAATGGTTTCTTAACCATTCCGTCGTCAGATCCCAGTTTCCACATTTAAAATGTTCCGTGACATCTATAGGTCAGCTCGAATTATGGAAATGAATTCATTTTTTTCCATACGCCTTTGTTGATCCCTGATTTCTGCGTCGCTCGACGGGGTAGGCTACTCCGCTCTATCATACAGGAAATATATACGTCATACCTGCGGCAACGAAACAGATTCCAAGGCAGATCCGAACGTAGCCTATGTGTGAATATGTATTTCACGGAAATAGAAGGACGAACAATTTCATTTAGTAATATTCCGTCTGAAAATAGCGGCACTGATGGATTCGAGCGGTTGAATTTCGGACTAAATCTTTGGTCCGCGTTGATTCCTTGCAGAGCCATGCAAATCGCGCAATTATCTTGTAGTGCGCAGGCATTTCCGACTTCATCGTCAGCCACCTGGCTGATGCGGAGAAAGCTGATATTAGATAATGTCGTTGAGAATGATTGGCGTAACATCCGAAAATATATTTTCTTAAAGATAGGCATTCATATATGCGGAAACTAGAAATCGCCAAGTTTATGTATCAGTTTCACTGCGGTCGTTGCCCCGAATAATTCAATGACTTCTTTACCTCTGAATCAAAAGCGCACAAGTACAACACACGCGCGTCCACGTCGTCCAAAT
>KE606242.1:698-14394 GCA_000444245.1 Botryllus schlosseri | reverse complement strand
CTGCTGTACAGTATAGGCCTATTCGGTATTAGATGGGAATGATCGATAAGACCGTGAAGGTCATCTAGTCTGATCACATCAGCATCTAACAGGTACACTTGACTCTGAACAGTCTGGCTGTAAAAATGTTTTGTTAAAAAAGGAAAATAGAAGAAAAATTATACGATGGTAGCAAATGATCAATGAAGCAATGTCTGTCTGTCTGTCGCCACTTTCGCATAGGATGTTTCAAGAAAACGTTGTGAACGTAACATAAACGGTGACTGAAAATATTGCCGGTTCCTATAGGGAAAAGTGTGGATCATTCAGTTTCCTGAAGCATCGCAAACCTGTATTCAAGTCACTGGCATTGGGCATACCAACCCGTCTGCTGACATATATAGATATGTCTGAACTGCGCCATATTGTGAACGTAAATAGTAAACGTTTTCAATTCACGTGCTTTGGTTCGTGCAGTAATAGATTTGTTTCAGTGCGCCTTGGTATTCCCACCGTGTTGCTCAGTGTGATGCCATTACAATGTAAGGTTTCGAACTTTAGTGATTACGTCACAGGCTATTACAGATATCATGTAGTGCAAGCAACACTCAATGCGAACGATGAACACAGTTGATAATTGTTGATGACTCACCCTCTTAATCAGAGCCTTTGAAAAATCGATCAGATTTTGTATATGTTTGTCTTTCATGCTTTCGGATAAATCGATCACAAAGTATACTTCAATCCTGCCTCTAGTATTTATCATATTGACCGCTCTTCCTAGCTGGAGGAAATCGTACTCCTTTATGTTGGCGGTGCTTTCGGATAACTTTCTTATTATATCAGTAGAACGATCGCTATACCGAGGATCTAAAAGTATACATGTAATAAACTCATTAGTCGTCTGACATTGAATCCCGTTACACTATAGATCGGTTTACTGTTTATCACAGTGCTGTTTTCAACTTTCAGGCACGCAAAGCGGCTCATGTGCGAATACTATAGTGCAGTTCTTTTTAATCTGTGGGATGGTACGCACTTGTGCGAATGAAAACAATTGCAGTGCGGATGAAGGACGTGTGGCATATGGTGCGGATTGAAGTTCAGATGAGCGCGAAAATTCGAGTGCAGTGGCTCCCTAACTTTTGTAGTTGCGACGCAATTGTAAAAACTTGTTTGACTCTCGACGCACCACCACTTTGGAATAATTTTGTCTCTCACAAGCCGCAGTTAATTAATATTGTCGCACTATAATAATTACGTAATCAAAGGCCTGTTTCTAAAGCTGGTGTAGTTGCAGACATACAGTGCATCAGCACGTCCGAGCCTGAGACAGGCGGGAAGAATGACGTCAAATTGACTTTCTGCTTTCTTTAGCAGTACAATCATCATATTTTGTAATAACAGTTCGATTAGCGCGAGGCACGAGGATAGTGGTAAGTAGGGTTGGGCACAATGATTCGAGTACTCGAATCTGAATCGAGTACTCGAATCTGAATCGAGTAATAATTTTAATGATTCGAGTCGAGTAGTAAATTACTATTTTTTCGAGTACGAAAATAATACGCTCTTCGCAGCTGAAATTCAATTTATCAACGAGAATCAAAGTTACGATACCATTTTCCACTGTGGTAGCCTTGAAACCTTAATTGGCCGTATCGCAGCGTACAAAACATATTAAAAAGCTTAGAAGGTTGCTAGAAACAACACATTTCCGAAGTCATGATCGTCCCACATCATTATCTCAAAGTGTGATGGAATCGGTATGGTCGAAAAATACCTAAGTATCTCCACTCTCCAGTGTGATGGATAACAGGCATTATATTGTTCTTGGTCGCATAAAAAGTACATATTTGAACTTTGACAAAATGAATTTTGTTATGACGTCATAATGAGTGATACTCGAATACTCGACTCGACTCGAAGGAAAAATACGTGATTCAGAATCGAATCACTCGGGTACTCGAATTTGCCCAGCCCTAGTAGTAAGTACCATCATTACAGTCTCACATTTGCCAGTTACTGTAACGCACATGTTCGCCCTTTAAAGTATGGGTCGCAAACGGCATAATTTTGGGTCGACACATTGCCAGAGCTATCTGTTAATATGTGTGTAATATATGTTGAATTTATTGCAAAAAAAATCATGCTGGTATAGTTTTAACATCCAGGTCACTGTGTTGGGTAACATAGCAAATAAGCGAGACTCGCAGAAATATGGCTTGATCATGAGAATGTGCCGACCTTTGGTTTGAATTCATGATACGATTTGCCCGACTGGTCGAAGACCGTTTTGATGAACCATTGTGGGGTGTGCAACGAGCGAGTTCGAGCCTATGAGACACATTCATTTCGAGGCCAACCCCTTCTTCGTCGGGACACATGAAGACGTCAATACGTCAAGTTTTGGCTAACATATACCTGCGATAAAATGCGTTGCCAATAACATCAACCGCGACAAAACCTTGGTCAAAAATGACCGTCGCTGGTTGTTCAAAACTTTCGATAAGAATATGCTCCATTGTCGAAATGGTCGGCAGTCGGCACCGAATAGTGCCGCTCTTGCAATCTGGGAAGACACAGGTAAAAATGCGATGCGCAGAGAAATTTAATCACCCTAATTTGAAATCGCGTGCGTCGGACATGTTTCGTATAGAGCTGTGTTGGGTACAATTGGGGTTAGCGCGTTCTCTATGTATGTCTGTACGCCGAACACACGGTATCGTGACTTTCTTTGATCTTTTCATTTACTCGCGGAACGGAAAATGGGAAATTAAAAAATATACAGAACATAAGTTGGAGCAACGTATCATAAGGTAACAAGCTCTAAGGTGCCTAGTCTCCTTGATCGTTTTGGAGTCTATTACCAAACCATCAGACAAAAGCCTCAACAGTCAACACAAACATGCTGGTTTTCACCCTGTCGACGAACTGAGCCTCCGGGACCTTTGTGTCATCTACGATTTCTGTCAGGGGAATTTTTCGTTCGCGGAAAATATCCTACGCTGTACTTTGGATGGGAGTGCTGAACAGTTCCTAAGACCTTGCCATCCAAGCACTATCGTAGACGTTCTTGTGCAAAACCCAACAACTTATTTGGCCGGGAATGATTGTAGTGCATTGTAGTTTAAATCAAAATGAGGGAAAGCAGTGGCCTTTTTATTGATTGCCTTTTTTGTATTGCTGAACAGAATATTGTTAAGATATCTTCATCTTCTTTTTGTACAACAATTTTCGGTTGGTTTGTGCAGATGAAATATATTTTGCAAAAAAGGTGCGAATGGAGCTCTAAAAGGTTGAAAAGCACTGCTAGTGGGATCAAAACGATTAACGAAAGAGTAGTAATTTTGCGACATGCTCAGTGCCACAAAAATACAGTTCAATTTCCTACTAATTACTGACAATTACCCCTGTCGAGTACCAACTGAGAATATTCGGGTGTGTATATTGAAGTTCTGCACCTCCAGCAAGAGTCGATTGAGAACTAATACAAGAAACACGCCGGTCTCTGCCGTTGCTTGACGCATCAGCTACATGTCTATTGTCTATAGGTGACAAGGGAAACAAAAGAATTTTGTGCTTATATCAGAGAATTGCACCATACCTGGATTAGAAGAAAAGTCGCTTTAAATAATTTTTGGCACAATATGGGCATTTTATTACACAATACTAACTACCTCTAAATCCACCATCAATGCGAAACTTCGTTATATCTTTCAGTCAGCTAACTTGCACGTTGTCATGTTTTGGGAAGATATTTTGGTTATATCACCGACAAGATATAGTGATGGTGAAGCGTCCGACTTATTGATCGGTAGGTTGTGGGTTCAATACCCGGCCGGGCCATACCAAAGACCTGATTAGTAACATTGGTATCCATGACTTCCCCGCTTGGCGCTCATGCATCACTGGGATCGCATGGAGGGGGTGGTGCAAGACGTAGAAAGCCGTTCAAGACTATATCTGCACCTCCCCTGTCCTGCGGCATATGCACATCATCATGCACTCATGGTAAGCATGTGCACGGATTGTGTGTATATTGTATATATCATGAGTCGGTGTGTATGCCGCAAAAAACATCAAGGACAAAAATAAAGCAGGCTACGCTCCTTCCTTCCTTCCTTCCTTCCTTCCTTCCGCAATGTAATGTAATGCAGCGCAGTGAAATTATTATATAAGGCTTGCCAATATATATACTGTACTCTTAGCGAGATAGGGTAAGGATAGGTATGTTAAATATACGATCCACAACAAAAGAGAAATCAATATAGAAATGTATAGCATACCAACGCAACTTGGAGCACCGTTTCCTGTCCATTGCCTGTTGAAGAGGCATTCCTGCAGGTTTTTGCCAACCATCACCAATCCCTTATTGCATGCAAATACTATTTCTTTTCCAATCATAAATTCTTCGTCTTTGCCCTGCCCCAACAAGCTTCCGCCTATTGGTACGCCCGGATGAGGACACCTCTTAACGGGACCTGTTTGTGAGAGTCAAACCATCTTGAGCATTTTTCATCCAGTAGCTCTATAGAGCTATGGTGTAATGGACTGTTATAAATTATTCATTTTTATAACTCGGACTTCTCGGAATGATAGCGAATTGTGTTTTAAGGGCAGAGCTGGTCAAAATAGTCAGCGTTCCTATCCATTTCTACCAACGACAGGTAAAAGTAGCAATTTTCAAGGCCTGTCATTAACTACTTCAATTGAGAGTAAAAAATGAAATTTCGAAACAGTACTCCAGATTTGCTCGACGGTTCGGAGGTTCTCGTTACCTTTAGCAGATAATAATCGAAGTTGGCGATACTTCCAAAAGTGCAAAGATGCATGTTCGGTTCGCAACTAACGCACAACGACGAACATCACTACAAAAAGCTACAATAAGATCACTATTAAAAAAATAAAATATTGAAAATATGCTATTTCACGAGGTTCTTAATTTTACTCTTGCAAGTGATGCAAACAAGTAGAAGAGGTAGTCTAAGACATAGGCGCCCATGACACATTTGTGGGGTGGCGGCCACCCCATACAATAAGATTAAACGCCCACTTAACGAGTAATAGCGCGTAAATGCCAAATATTTACCATTAACCAATACGCGCGCGAATAATTTAATACGCAGCTTCGTTGGCGACGATGAACTAGTGCTAATAAATTGTAATCCGTGATTAGTAATCAGACAGTCGAGGCAACCTCGTTTACGACGTCGATTTCGACACGCTTTCGCTGAGAAACACCATCTTCTCTCTCGACCAGACGAGCGAATTCACGTTAGTTAAATTGTATATTATATATATATAGTATATTATATATTGTTATATTCCCTTACGAAATAATTCTTGAGTTCGTTCCGTGATAGTCTCTTTTAATTGGAGGCTTGGAGCGCGAAATAGGACGGTGTGTTTGTGTATGCCTGCGAATTGAAAGTCATTCCATAGCGCAAAGTGCGCATATTCATTACTCTAACAAGGCTTTGCCAACTTATATCACTTTCTCGTTTGCTATCATCTGTAGGCCACAATAATTCTTGTCTGCTATATACACTCGCATTCCCTCTGTGTCACTTGTCAGTGTTTGATTTGTTATTAATACTGCGCATTGTGCAGTGCACGGCGTTGAATAATGTTGTGAGACTTGATGCACACGAGATTCTCGGTGGCGTGAATAGCGAATTTATTCGATTAGTTTGAACGGGAACCTTCTATGTTCCAATAAACTTCATTGCTGGACGGACTCAATCGAGCGCAACCATATCGCTGATCGAATTTCAAACCTTTGGGATATGTATTTCTATTGATAAGGTCGCGGCATGCGCCCATATTGCTCTCACTGCGATTACACGTGGATAATTACAAGCGCACCATTTTACGATCGAATTCGACTCGCTGATCGGGGCCTACGGGCTGATATCAACCAGCGCGTTGTCGGCATAAAAACCCCAGGTGCGTAGCCAGGAAGTTTCTGATTTATAACTAGAAATCCCGTCCTTTTGAAATGCCAATTCACTAATTCCTATTATCGATGCTGCGGACTGCAAATTTGCGAGAATCATTTGCATGCGAAATGGGTCATCGATATCTCATGTGCACTATCGTCGGTGGTTTGATTTAGCGCGTCCGCATGCAGGCCTGCTACCGTCCGCAGAATCACCTTCGCGAAACAGTAACAATCTCTGAGTGTAACATTGTTTGTGCTTATGTATCTTTTTGATTAATACTTATGCCCGCATGTTAACAAATTGTGTTCGTTGCCATTGCCGAATCTGGGTATGACTANNGNACCCTGTAATTGTAATNATTGCAGGTTTGCGGCATGTCTGCANTTTCGTTATCAGCGCAACTTTGCCGGCCGATTGTACAGTCCGATAAAAATTGATCACTATTATGTATTTCGCACAGCGTACTGATGCTGATTTNAGCAAACTNACGATCCTTATTAGATGTACAAATTCGACGTCGTCGTTAGAAACGTAGATTTCATCGCGNACTCTGAGAAACACCATCTCCTATCGCGATTTGCCGACCAAATATGCGTNCACCTTCTACAAATTAAAGTGCATTATTTGCATCGATGAGGACCGCAAGCCTCGTTTAAAATATTTTGTGAACCATTTTTTGTGATAAATATTCTCGGAGCCCAAAGTTGAACAGTGTTTTATTGTGTGTGCCTGCAAGTTGGAATTTATTGCAGTGCCCAATGCCCATAATATTAATCCAATTATACTTTGCGAACGCAAATCGGGAAATGCAGCAATGCAGTCGAAATCGATGTTTTAATCAACAACCAATAGTCGTGATGCGAGCAACTCAAAACTAAGTGAAAACCCATTGNGTCGGCGGTAAGGGATAANTACTGATTGACCGCGCGCGTTTGTAATCATAATTCTTGTCAGGGATTTTAGAAATCCCTGGTAATCATCATTCTTGTCTGTCTTTCGTGTTCCAGAATTGTCGCGCCGTGTTACTGCTCAGTCCAGCGACGAATGCTGAGTGCGCGGCAATCAATGACCTAATTCTGCAATCTTCTCAGCGGGAGATCGCGTCGCGTTGCATTGTGCGATGGGATATGCGTGCACAGACGAATCTCGCTAATTGGNCGCGATCCCGCGTAACACTGATAATACGACTTGTTGAATTGCAACTAAATATTAGAGTCAGAATGGTCATTTCAAAAGGACGTGGTTTTGCGTTAAAAAATGAGGGGGTTTCGACACCCGCTGGCTACGCGCCTGCCGCCACCCCATGCAAAAATAAAAGTCGGTGCCTATGGTCTAACTCTAAGACATAANCACCTGAGTAACTAGTACAAGTAGGCAAAACCCACTGGAATACTCCAAAAAAGTATAACTATATCATACTTCATTACGGAGCACCTCTGTTTTTTTATAATGAATTGATTCTGTACTTTCAACATTTGATGCGGAATGTGTATCGTGGTTTAGTATCGAGATTATGTATATTGTAGAGTTACCATACGTCCTTCTCTAGGAGGATTTGTCCTCCTTTTTCAGGTTTTTGAAAATGTCCTCCGAGGACGCCAAAATATAAAAATTGACCATTTCTTCAAGATTTTCCTCCTGTATTCGAAGTTTGAAATTTTTTAAAAAGTGTCCCCCTTTCCCGATTCCAAAATATGATAACCCTGGTTTATTGCATATCAAACGCCATGAGTGGACGTATTATGTAAAGGTAACCCAAAGCAACTCAATCTCTGCCCCGTTTCACATGTATAAATAACTAACGAAATTAGCGCAGGTGAATTTTTTGGTGATAACTAGGGTAGGGTTACCATATTTCAGCAACCCAAATTCCGGACACTCTTTAGCGCCCACTAGTGGATTTGAATGAATTATGACGTCACACTAACAAAGCTTTGCTCATAGACCAGAGGTGGTCACGATCCGGTTCAGGAGTACGTGGCTGTGTGGTTATGTAACCGGGACCGAAAGCACATGTTTTCAGCCCCCTCCCGCCCAAATAGCCCACACTATAGGGTAATCGATGCAACTTCTGGGGCAGGGGGGTGCTTGCTATATGAATCTGGTTTCTATATGCATCTGGTATTTGAATGGATTCTGTCAATAATATTGGTCGTTCCATATATTACTATATAGATAGGCCTACTACTCTCCGCCCACATGACAAGAGTTAGCGGTAGAGCTGGTGGAGGATGATGAGTTCAAAAATACAGGGAGCGTAATTGTACATCGTTAAGTCATGTTCATGTCCTACCGATAACATTGTTTATCAGCATTATGCGGGTGCGCACCACGGAGCTTTATAAACACCCCACATCCTGTGGTTTCCAACCTTTTATGGTCGCGACTCCATCTCCAATTTGAAAATGTTCCTTGTCCCATATCAAAATTTGACGAACTGATTACTGAAAGAAGTCAGCACCTTTGCCTAGACTTACGGGCTATTTTGGAAGCTGATTACGTTCAACATATTCGCAAATCCCAGAATAAAGGCAAACGACGACCCCCCGTTTGGAACCACTATCATTGAATAAAGCATTTAAACGGCCTCTAGAAATATACGGTTCTCCTATAATTGCGATTACAATTAAGCTTATTCCAGTAAATGAAGGTTGTTTTTATTTATATTTTATTGCAGTTTTTTCGAGGGTGGTAGTCTCCATATTAAAATCAATAAATGTGATAGGAAGTCGCACACGGCGCGAAGAAAAATATCATGCATTAGCATAAATATTCCCAAAATATATTGTTTTATGCTGATTTACGAAAAAATTACGAGCCTACGTCAAACCTTCAAAATTCCGGACATTTGGCATATTTTGGAAATTCCTCCGAGACGCTAGTTTGAACAGTGAAATTCGGGACATGTCCGGGAAATTCCGGACGTATGGCAACCCTGAACTAGGGCAAGTTTTTGCAACTTTTTTTTATTATCGGGGAACTTCCTAAATACTAAGAAGATATGTCGCATGATGTTTTACGCTGTTTGGAGGAAGTTTATAGTGCAACTTTTTGCAATATTTTCCATTTTTTCGTGCAACCTTTTAGTGCAACTTTTTGCGCAAAATGTAATGGATTGATTAAAAAAACTCGCGACAAAACTATTTCCCGCATGGATCTCTCTTTGATTTGCTAAACAAAGAGCTCTGTTATGGATTAACTGATGCAGCTCAATATTATCTATGACGCAAAGGCTTGTAAGGTGGAAGTGCAACAAACCCAGCCAAGCACGACAGTGCATGAACTATATCTAAATCACTCGAGCGATTGATTCACTGTCGTTCAAATTTGAGGTCCTATCCTATTTCACGGACGTCCATGCGAGACCGCCGAAAATTACATTTTCACTGGGTCACTTTTTCAGGCTATTGATTAGGTAAAGTAGCTAACAATGAGTTTTGCTGTAATGCCTTCGGCCAAGTTTGCAGGCCTAGGAAGTTTGGGTCATGGCACTTGACTTTTCATGGACTAACTAAATTATGTCCACATTGCGTTATTTTCTTGCTGCGTACCGGAAAAAGTAATTTTAGGTGATCTCGCCAGACTGTCCGTGATATGGGGAAGTACCAAATTTTCACAGTTCTGTGGGAGCTGACGGCGAAATGCTGTCATGCAGGTTTGAGACCTAAAGAACATAATAGTGTATGCATAATCGATTTTTCGATTGAATAGCGAAGAATGAATATCCTGAAGTCTTAAACTGTTGGGTTATACAGCGGGACCTTTCGAGTAGGCTATCTCATTGCCTGATAATTCTAAAGAATTATTATCTAAATGAAACTTTTGTTAAAATTAAGTGCAGCTTTCTCACGATTTTAGTGCAACAAAAACTTGCCCATAGTGATAACACATTGATGGCGTCGCCAATGATCGACCGGTGCAAGATTCTCTGCTTAAACATTTCATGACCAATCAAGTATATTTAGCCCGTCGTCTTGGTAGCAATTGTGAAACCAACCATATCAAGTATCACATCACAACGACGTTGCACCAATGTAGTACTGTCACACTCACTTTCATTGTCACAAACCGTATCCACTCCGCTCCATGTACCGTCCGAAAGACAGGTTCGCTGTTTCGATCCAAGAAGACGTTGTCCCGGGCCACATGCGAATTTTACAACCGAGTTATAATAATAGGGCGCGGTGCTCTCCGTAACTAAAAAGCCACCCATCGAATTTATTGCAGGGCCTGGATCCAGACACACCACACCTATACAAAAAGTTCTGGGTGTATATTTTGAAAGCCCGACAGATTACGTGATACGCAACTGACGTTCGCAACGCGGAGACCGTCCTTCCCACTGACCCGTACCAGAACATTTCTTGAACACATCTCCTTCGGTGATATACATGCCTTCGTCACAAAGGTAGTGCGCTACTTTGTCGCGTCCTGAACCAGTGTATTCGATGGTAGCGTGAGGAATTGATGGCGCGTCACCACACGATATACCTTCGGTAAACGGAAAGCTTATCAATTTGAACACTTTTTACGCAGCCCTAAATAGAGCTATTAGTTTACGTTTTTTCAAGCAGGATCTACCACATGCTCCGTCACACCAACATATTTTCGATCCGGGGCAGTCTTTTGAGGTAAGGCAACTAGCTCCGCATTGTAGTGCATATTCTTTTATAGCTTGTTCGTCCCTCTGGGCGCAGGTAGCTGATTATGTAATATTGATTCAAGTGCATTTTTATGTTATATTGCAGACGACAAATAAATCGATTTGTCTACAACAGTGGTTCTTAACCTTGCCTCCGGCGCCCCCAAAGGGGCGCTGGCGATTTCGAAGGGTGCGCAAACGCTCAGAGGGCGAAATGGGGGGGGGGCGCTGGGCATAGGGGGGCGATAAGGGGGCGCTGAAGAAAATGGCTTCGCCGTAGATAATGTGGTAGTAGGACATATCCTTAATGAGTAGCCTATTCAGAACAAATTAACATTCCACAAAACCTGTCCAATCCCGAAAATTTTGGTCGCGATTCGCGACTATGTTCGCTAGGCCTGCATATGTTTTCCTAAATGTAGTGGGTTATTATAATTCTTATAAAACGAATTGCGCGTACCTTTAGATCGCCAATTTTTTTTTTCAACAAAATGTTTCGAATTAGGTATTATATCGCGCAGCGCACAGCGTGTGAAAATCGAAGAATGTGAGGCACTGTATATCACGTTTGATTGAGAGTGAGAGCCCCTTGTACATACAATAAGTTTTGAAGCATTTTGCATGAAATGAATAACTAAATATACTTGTATTTGAGAGCTACAAAATTAAATCATCTGAATATTTCTTTGAACATCTCATCATAAAGGATGACACTATCTCGTGTTGTGGTTCACAACCTCACATGAACGTTGTAGGCCTATAATATGAGTTGCTTTGTTTGGAATACATTCATGTTAAAATAAATAACTGGGTACAGTACTAAATTCAATATGAGCACTGAGCAGGTATATGCACCCCATTCTCAGTTGACTTACTTATAGTTACACCAAGCACTAAGACAAAAATCCAATTCCATTAATTCCCTCGTATTGCCAGTCGCCGATGTGAATTCGGGAGGGTTCGAACCACTGGGTATGAGGAAACCGTACCCGATTGTTGTTATAACAACCTTGATTTGACCCCGAATATACCACACACAATTGATACATGGTTTATTATAGTCGAATGGTCCTCGAGCGCGATTAAAGCTCGAAATATTTCCAATACCAAAGTTTCAAAAAGACCGACTGAACTTTGACATCTTACCAAGACCGAAACTGCAACCCAAACCCGCAATCGGTTAGCTCAAAAGGTGCCCTAAATTATTTCGGTGAATGAACATAAATTGAACATCATGTTTTGACGACTCCTTCACGGAAGAATACGCATAATTATGGAATATAGAAACAGGCATTTTGGCGGTGGCCATTACCACGCCACGATGCACGAAGACATATGAAGTTACGGTGAATATGGGACTCCGAGAAGTGTGTCAAAAAGATCGTCAGCGAGAAAACCTTATGGCTTGATAGAGGATTGCCCTTATGTTGAGCGTAAACTTCGATGTATATAAGTCTAATTGTCCATAGATACTGAATGGCTCGTGTCGAATTATCATGTCGTCGCAATCTGCACCTCCACAGGACGAATAACATCCATCAGAGAATATTATTTGTCAGGGAAAAAATACCAATTTCGAATCGTGTGCTTACTTTAGTTTAATACGTTTATGCGTTTCAATAGCTTTTGACTATATAGCGGATAGGAGGTAACAAAATAACATGTAACGATTTAATTGTACCAACGGGCACGCCCGAATATGTTCAATTATTAATTACGTGGCTTTCCTTTTCCATTACAACAGCTCACTCAGCGCTACTGGTAAATCTGATNANAGATGNGNATGAGAGAATAAAAAGTTTATAGTGACATATATATGCAATTACAACATATTTCATTCATGCATGATAGAAAATATTGGCTCCTAGGACGACCATGCCATATAAACGTTGCTGGCCATCGAAATCACGCGACGGGGTTCTTGGGGGAGAGGCCTTCATGAGTTTGGTTTATCACGCTATGGGTGCCCAAGACAATCGTTTTTTAGGGGGCTGACGAAGTGCTGTAACGGTCATCCCTCTCACCCATTGTCTTAATTACAGTCATTACAATAAGAGGTGGGGCGCTGGAGCACGATAATTTTTGAAAGGGGGCGCTAGAAGAAAAAAGGTTAAGAACCACTGGTCTACAACATCATATTCAATGTATCGATAAACANCTAATTTCATTACGAATAAGTTTCGACGTAAAAAGNCGACAAAAACATACCATAAAACAGNAAATATTTGTCGCTAATAGGCAAATAAAACTCATGTTCTTGCCGATTTCGGTTTTTTGATTTGATCGTCATTACATCTGAAGTGCCTCGATCAATATCGATAAGTGTTGCTGTATAAAGAAAATTCAACTCACGTGTACACACCACGGGCCTGGTCCACGCTCCCTCGCCCACACCTCCCCTCCCGTGACAAAATCGTAAATCAGTGGGATAAGGTTCGTATCCCGGCTTACATTTGTGATATGCACGGGTGTCATACCAAAACGGCTCACTTGCNTCTTCAGGAAGNTGTGTCGAGCGGTTCACACGGACATATCTTATTGAGCGTAGATTGTCGAAATGAGACAAGGAANGGCATGTTTTCGCTGTCAGAATAGACATTNGGCATTACAGGCAAACATGTCTAAAGAAAATGGCCACGGGCGAATTACGAATCTCCACTATCTCGATATTCGTACTCAACAATGAAGCACAAATCCTCAAATGACATAACTTATATGCATATCGGACAATGGTGCAGGTCTGGGGCGGCCAACCTGTGGCCCACGAGAAGGTTTTGAGTGACCCGCGAGGTATTNTCGAAATTAGTTATGTTATCAGAGAAATAGGGAAAGTTATTGTGAACTTGCAAGGCCAATCGACAATTTGATTAACCTGACCGCGAAATGTGGAACATTGATGACTAAAACACCAGTTCCGACGCATTGGCGTAGCCAAGGGCCAACCACATACTTCGTAGATCTTCGTATATGACCATATAAAGTAGAATATGTTGTGGCAGCTTTATTTGATTTTTTTTTCAGTATTGGTGCTTCCCTCCTGAAAATCAAAACTTGAAAATATTCCCAATTTGCAGAATTGAGTCTAACTATATTCGCAATTATGAGAGAACGTGTCTTCCAACATGCGACTTCG
>ATSW01014218.1:0-11559 GCA_000444245.1 Botryllus schlosseri | reverse complement strand
ATTAGAAGGAGTTCGTGTACCATCTTAGAATAGTACATTGAACGCTCTCTTATTTGAGATTTCATTGCAAGCTAGTGACGTCATACTTTGTGATACGATTGTTGATATACAATGTTCTTTCCAATTCTCTACTAGTTGCTGACGACTGCCCCTGACGAGTGTCAGCCGAAAATATTCGGGTTCATTTCAATATGAATATACTATTCAGTCATCCTATTTCAATATCATTTTTGCATTAAGTTTGAAACTAAGCAAAACATATGAGCATTGTGTTGTGCAAAAATAGAAAAGCTGTGAAACATATTTAATTACTATACGTTCAATCTGGTGAGAATCTGTTAATTCAGTTCAGTGATATTTTCCAGTTCAAGAAAGTATCTGAGTTCCTTGCCCACTTTTCGGGGTTGCTTTGCCTTCGAATGATGATGCATTATTATACATTTATTCCCTAAATGTGTGTAATAGATGTTACTTTTCAGAGCACCGTCCGTCAACGTCTGACAGTGGGTTCAGAATCTAACAAGTCAGCGTCAAAATACTATACGAAGCATAAAGTCAAGTCAACGAATTTCTATAGTATAGCGAGTGAAAGAGCGTCTGATATACTGACTCTCAAGCTCGTCAATGAAATCGCCAAGCCAGATACGTTGTTAAAGTTTTCAAAATCGATTAGAATAACCCGTAAGTATATATGCATATGTTATACCCAGATGAATACTTCACATAATATGATCCTAATCAGTGATTCCCAACCGTGGCTCTCAGATCCGCATGAGACTCCACGGTAGACGACAGTTGTTGTTTGTTTGTTTCTATGCATAGTTATAGTAAATTTCTATATATGAATGCTAAAATGAGAGATATCCGTTATGACTTCATACTGCACTAAGTACGAGTTGAAAAGGATTGTTCCATCGTTGCGAGAGTTTCTTGCGAAGCCCAGCCTGATATTGACTCAGTCTCTAAATACACTCAAATAATCAATTCGTATCATTTCAGATTGTGTTCGTCGAATATTTCAAGGTGACGGACGGTTACAAAAAGTACTCGAAGCACTCACGGAGTAGTATCGACTTGTCACCATGGGTCTTGGAATTATAACGGACATAGGAAGCCGTTGACTGACCTCGGCCGAAGATGGACGAGCTTCGCGGTCTCGAAATGAGGTTGACGAAGATACTGAGCAACAAAACGTGGTCAATGTTCAATGTTAGTATTGGCTACCCCTCTTGGTTGGATATCAAGTATATCGTCATTATTTTATTTTATAGTCGTGACTGCTTTCTTGTATTCTTCGATATTTTTTAAACATGGGGGGTAAAAGTTCAATATTCAAATTCCGGCTATTGCAAATAGCAAAAACAGTTTTGTTGTTTTTGTATTGTGTATGTACAATGTACATATTTTCAGTTCATTTATTATCAAAATCAATTTTTTTACCTAAAAACGGGACGATTTTTACCTAAAAAGTACAAATTTTGACATTTTCTTACATTAAAAAACATAATTTGACTAAGTTTTGACCTATAGCGTATGCAGATTAGGTGTTTTTCCACATAATGTTAGAATTGTACTACTTAGCATTTCTGGTTCGAACTGTCTGTCCTTGCGAAGTAGTTCGGCCTGAAAAAAACTTTTTTGACTCAAAAACGAACAAACTTTTTCATGAAAAAACTTGATTTTAATGACATCTGGCCCTATGAAGAATTCAAGTTGTTGTATCACGCATTATGATAGAAATAGTTAAAATCTGTTGTAGTACAACGAAAGATACTTTCCTACATTTTCGGGTAGAAAGTGTCTGTCTTTACTAAGTAGCTCGCCAAGAACGGAGAAAGAACGTTCAACAGTAGCAGTTGTTGGCTGACAACACTGAAGTTGTGCGTGCGTACACTGCTGGTGACACACCGTGTTGCTTCATTCTGACAATGGTGTCTATCACATCATAATTTTTGATAATGCGCTTCTTGATATAAGAACCATGCAATGCCCACGCAGTCTTGCTTTAGTTAGGATATTGCGGTACGTTGACCATAACCGTATGTCAACCTATTTCTTTCATTTGAAGGGTTATGATTCACAATGAGCAGTCGATGGGCCGTCAACAACGGTAGGCCTATAAAGTAGGCTACAAGCTGTAAAATGTCAAATGATAAGTTCCCCGACAGTGCAAAATCTACGATACAAACGAAATGCAGGTTGTAACAAAATTTTGACTTTGTTTACAAATTTGACATTTTTAGACATATACCACTATAATTTTTACCTTATTTTGACGTTTTTTTGACATATCAAAAAAATTGCACTACCTATTATATTTCTCTGCAAACACCTGTAGCCGATATTATTTTCCAATGTAAACTACAAGCTTATTTTTCAGTATTTATGTAGCTATCGTATTTTATTCTTCCTTTTCATCGTTATAGCTCATTTTTTGTCACTTATTTACTGTAGCTCATTTTTGACACTTATGTATCCTTCCATCTGTCTGTCCACCTAAGATTAGAAAAACTCCACGTATTTCAAGTTTTTGAGCATCGATTGCATTTCAAAGGAATAAAAATATATTTGATAAATCTTTCTACGTTTCCCTCGTGACACCGGTGAGAAATTTTTATCAATAGATCAACCTTGTTCCGGCTTCAGTGTCCACCAATTCCTAGGATTATCATCAACAGTATACAATTTTCACATTGAATCGAAACGGAATATTTTCAGCTGACACTCGCAGTGATAATCGTCAGCAATATTGAGAGAACGGGTGATCATTATTGGATAATATGGTGTATCCTAAATTCAGGCAAGACTGCAGATGTCTGAGTTCTAGAGGCAGTTCTCCGCAGAAGTGCTGTAGAGCAGGGCTTCCCAATATTTTTCAGCTCCCAACCCACTTTTCATCCAAATTTCACTCCCTTTCGCGACTAACGTATTAACCGCTACTCGTCAGGTCCAGTGTGCTGTTGTAGTTATTTGGTAGCACCTAACGTGGTCATTTTATGGAATTCATGATTGAATTCAGTCAATGATATGGGCACTTGCATATTTTTGTTTGTATTGCTGTCCCCTCCCAGCGCACATGATCAGATTTACCATTTACCAGAGCGGAGGGGGGAGCGGGAGCAAACTTCATATGCATTGGTGTGCTGTGGCGTGGTAATGACCAACGCCGAAATGCATTTTCTATAAGTTATGCGTATTTTGTATTGGGGGTAGGTGCACCCATATTAAAATGATGACAACCAAAGGCAACTCCGTAACTTATGTTGATTCATGTGATCATTTTAGCCCACCTTCAAGCTCTCCCCTCAAATTGCGAGATTTTGAGTTCGGCAGTTACGGTTCTGCATGTAACAGATGATTACAAACGAAGAGGGATTATCCAGGCTCCTCGCCATCCGATCTGCGTAAGCGGTGTCTTAATGAAGTCTCGAAATGGGCCATGCTCCAAGTTGGCAGATGCAGAAACATCAAAAAGAATATCGGCCTGGTGTAACTGATCAATGTAGCCCAAAAACATTATGAACATCACAGACGAGATAGCGCGCATCCAATTAGATATTTGTTTTGTTTTATTCAGATAATTGGTGCTTTTAACAGCTTCGGTCATTTGCGCCCAGAACGGAAATTGCATTAACATCAATGTCTTTGCGGTTTTTATCTGGTCATTTGCTGCCATCTTTCCAGAGTTCGGCTCTCTCATCCTCTGGGCTTTTCAAGGCGCTGTGTATACAACGAGAGCGGCAATGAGGAGCCCAGATAAACCTCCGACACATAGAAACATGGCAGAGCCGAGACTCGAACCAGCAACCATTAGAAATATGTATTTTGCGTGGAACAGAAATTGGTTGTGAGTAACTTGCGTCACGGCAATTGTTTGCTGATTATAACGACAAATCGGGCTGGATTGCTGCATTTCCCGATCAACGCTTGCAAAGCCTTTTGATGAAATCATAAATTCCAATTCTCAGGCATATGCAATAACGGACTGTCAGATTTCACGCTCCAATCAAAATGACTGCCACAAAAACCTGGCTCGAGCACGTGAACGTCGCTTTTGGTACTTATGGAAGCAAAACAATGTGATTTAGTTTAGAGGTTAACTTGTATTTGCTTTCGAGAAGACAAGGTGCTTGGCAAATTTAGTAGAAAACTTGAAAATTTGAAAATCCTTCGCGACCCAGCTGAAATAACTTCGCGACCCACGAACGAACCACCCGTCGGAAAACACTGCGGTATAGCATACGTTGGAATACTACGCATCGCACCACAGCAAATTCGTAACGCAGCATTCTGAATTCCTTGTCGGAGTCGGAGTTTGGCAATTTTTCGCCTGATGTAGTCGGAGTCGGAGTGTCTCTTTTTAGCACGCCTTGGAGTCGGAATCGTGAAAACTATAGTGGCTGTAGTCGGAGTCGTGGAAAAATACTGACTGGAGTCGGAGAAGGAGTTTGTGTAAAAGACGCTGACTCCGACTCAACTTCTTTATTATGAAAACAATTGCTTATTGTTTTCATAATAATCTTTGAATTACTAGTTATAACCAGAATAGGATTTTTATGCACCATCAATAACCGTTATTAGTAACGATATTGATAAAATTGGTCAGTATTTGCAAACTGCAATTCAGTTGCATAGAGGAAGAAAATCGCAATATGCGTATTCGCGATATGCAGTCACAAATTGGTGCAGTTTTTGGAATTATACCATGATGCTGTCATAGAGAGTAAATAGATCGTCTGGTTTTGTAAAATTGTAAAATTAATGTAAATATAACCAAACAAACGCTGCTTCCCACGTGACAAAATTAAAAATATTTGTAGTGTAGCTCAGTTACCTGGGCCTAACAAATGATTATGAAAGACTGTTTTGGGTCCATGTTATAAAAACTTACAGAATATGCTATACCGTTTCAGTTCGAACATATGAGTCTGGCAAGTGGTGCCGATTAGTAGCATAGTACCGATATATCCATTAGTACCGATAGTACCGATAGTATACCGATTCTCCATTGAAAGGTGCGGCAACATAGAAAAGAGCGAATCCGATTGATGATATTATCCTCGAGCCGGATGCTTCCGATCTTAGGAAATAAGGCCTCGCGCTAGACTAAATCGCGGGCATTTTCAAAGTCTATAAACATTGCTATAAGACAAGGGTCGGCAACCTACGGCCCGCGGGCCGGATCCGGCCCGCCAAGCGAAATCGTCCGGCCCGCGACGAAATAACTAGTTACCACGAGAATACGGCCCGCCGTTTCGTAATGAGTTCNAATCTGCNGTGCAGCACTGCTTGGAAAGAATNCGGCATTGCACCGATATAAAGTATCCNACGTCGTNTTAGTCTATTNTNACGNCATAAAACTGGTGCGAAGGCGGTCGACTAGTAGCCTATCTCGTACTAAAAGTAGGAGATGGAGAATGTCTGTGGAGTAGACTNGACCAGTGCTTATCANGCGGGTGTATCGCGCAACCGAGGGNATACCATACTTTTTTAAGGGTTTGCCACTCANATAGGGTGCGACAATAAANNTGCCGTTCCTCTGCTCAGACGCAATGACAAAATCTCAAACTTTCCCTGTTTCATTATAGATAACTAGCANCATCCGTAGGTTAGTCATCTGTAGTTTAATTCACCAGAAGACATTTTACGCCAAGACAACAAACCTGAATAGTGTTTTGGACACAATGGTGAAAGCTGATTTTATCTCACAAACTGAATCACCGACAGTTAGCCTACCTCAGATATTACTAGAAGCAGAGCATCAATATGGCGATGTCTTGTATATCTGCCATGCTCGCGCATTAAGTCGAGAAGCTATATGCTTGCACGAGTGTATGAACTGAGAAATGAAATAGCAACTTTCCTTGAAAATACAAACATCGCCGACTCATAATCTTGTCATCGAAAATGGGTATCTAATCTAGCTTTCGTAGTACATTTAACGTCACATCTAAACAAATTGAATTTGCAACTTCGGTGGAAACAACTAAGTACATGAGATGTTGAGACGCATTCGAAACAAAACTGCGACTCTGGGAATGTCAACAGTACAAAGAAAATTATGCTCACTTTCCTCTGGAGGAGAGTAAACCTAGTACCAGCACTATACATTTGTAACTGTGATATACGAAATTTAATTACTGAATTTCCACCCGCTTTTCCGACATTCGTTCTGTAAAAAATAAATTCTGACTACTTAGTACTCCGTTCATTGTGGACGCCAAAACCATTGCCAGAAAATTTCAAATGGGCCCATTTGAAATGCGATGCAGTTGAATTGAATGACAAATTTCATACAAAAAGCATATCGCTGAATGACTTTGACAAAGAGTACGTTCTTGAAATTGGTCTTCATCCCAGCTTGACCAACAATGCAAAAGAAATGGCATCGACTTTTGTTTTCAACAATGAAATTCACGAAGAGCAAGCTAAGATCACGTATTCCAACGCCCATTTAGGATATGGTCTGATTCTTGCTTCATCTGACTTGTTATCAGAAGTTGAAAACCTTTCACAAAGCAAGCTGCGCCAAGTGTCACATTTATCCTGCGTTGTTGAAGTGTAAATACATGTGTTTTTCTCTTTTTGTGATTTGTATGATTGAGATTGCAGCATTGTAGGGTAATATATCGACGTGAGCGATAAATATAGTATTAAGAAAAATTCCGGCCCGCCGAAATGTTGTGCACTCGAAATTTGGCCCGTGACTAGCAAAAGGTTGCCGACCCCTGCTATAAGAGATCTTTTGCTCGAGAGCGATTTGTATATGTCATCGTGCAGTAGCGCAATACAGTGCAGTGGTTGATCTGCCGGGTCGGAAACGGCTCTGGTTTGGGTGGAGGATATAGTTGTTATTTAGTCAACAGTTTAATCTATTTAGAATCATCCTTTCCGTGATTTTACACAAGTTTCTTGTGAGAGAAATTAGTCGTTAAGATGATGCAATGTCACGAGGTTTTCCGCGCTTCAGGATTGTGACAACTTGAATGTTGCCATGACTCTGGACAACAAACAGCCACTGGTCCAGGTGTCGTTGAATGAGCCGAGTAACACTAGGGTTGCCATACGTCCTCTTTTAAGAGGATTTTTTCTCTTTTTTGACTTTTTTGAGAATTTGTCCTCTTTTTTGAAAATTTTGGATAAATATTTGAGGAAATTCAACTGATATATAGGTAGAACTGGGCATATTCGATCATGAATCACGTATTATGCTTCGAGTCGAGTCGAGTAATCGAGTATCACTCCTTATGACGTCATAACAGTGTGTAAGATGTCCAAGTTCAAATATGTATCTTTTATGCCCCCACAAAGAATACAATGCCTGTTATGCATCACATTATGCATAACTTTGGTACTTTTCTGACCATACCGATTTCGTTGCACTATGTGACACTGTTGTGGGATGATCATGACTTCGGAAATATGTTATTTCCAGGAGCGGTCGTAGCTTGGTACTATATGTTTCGTATGCTGCGATAGGCCTATCAAGGTTTCAAGGATACTAGCGTGAAAATAGTATCGAAATTACAATTTTCGTTGATAAATAAACTTACAGTGACGAGGATCGTATAATTTCAGTACTCGAAAAAATCGTCTTTTACTACTCGAATCATCAAAATTAATACTTGATTCAGATTCGAGTACTCGAATCATAGTGCCCTGCCCTAGATATAGGAAATCAGTAGTGATGGTGTGAACGTGCGGTTTGCGTTCGCGTTCTGTGTGTGAGCCTCAGAAATTTAGAGGTTCACGTTCACAAACGAACCTTGGTAGGTTCTGCACTGTGAACCTTTTTCAGATATTACAATATTTACTTCATTATAACACCTTTGGTTGAAATTTATTGCATTTCAACTGCAGGCCACTTTATGCATGGCACTGGCAGGTGAAAAAAATCAACACTAAACGAGCACGCACTGTGAATAATCTCAAAAAATTTACTTGCTTTGTTACAAAAGTTTTCTCGAAATATTCAGCTTTACGATTGTGAATATTTAGTGACTCTCTGCTATGAGCTTGACCCGCAATCACACAACACCAAGTGTTAAATACACATGTAGTCAGCGAATGATGCTTTTTCACTGTTCATCCAATCAGTGAAATTTTTATCGTTGTCTGATGTAAAAAAATCCAGCAGGCGTACGGGGTCAATCATGACTTCATATGTTTATTGTATCATAAAAACCAAATCCGTGCGATTGGGTTTTGGCTATACTGCTGTATAACTTGTTAATTGGGTAATATCGGTAGCAAGTATTGAAACCCGTTTTAAACTCCACTCAACATCAACGTAACAATACTCAAGACGCCGAATACATTGAGTGGTCTGGCCTTGACCGATAAGGTGTAATCTTTATGTCCCTTGCAAGTCCTCGTCAAAATCGTTGGCAATAAGCGACGGAAGATATTGATTTATGGGATTATTATATCATTTGATTGCACCAGTTGATACATTTGGCGACGTTTAGAACGTCAATATGAACGTGCACATTAATATAGGCTATCACTTCACTGAAATGTAGGGTTGGAATTAGCATTATGACGTCATGTGCCGTCATGAGGTTCACGTTCGCGTTCACACAGAACCTTTAAAATGGTTCACATTCACACGAACCTGAACCTTTCAGAGGTTCACACCATCCCTAGAAATCAGTACTCAGGTAACGGAAGACGATCTTATTTTTTAGTCAACACCATAAAATTAACGGGAAAAGTGGGTAATTCGGGAGTCCATTCAAAGTGATGACCTTTTTTTTCTTGTGAACACGATAAAATTAACGAAAAAAGTGGGTAATTCGGGAGTCTAATCAAAGTGATGACATATATTTATTAGTCAACCAGTAGAGTTGGTATAAAGATTCCAGTTTTCTTAGACAGAACCACAACTTTCAGAATTTTTGAGAAGTGTCCTCGTTTCTGGATTTCAAAATATTGTAACCCTAAGTAACATTGCCTTGCAGTTTTCGTTTAGATTTCCCGCAATTGCCAGGCAAATCCAATCGATCCCAAGCAAGTTTTTTTTCTGGGTTTCTGGATACCTATGGCGATGCTTGTAATTCGAGTTTGAAATTACGAATGTCACTTCCACGGCAATTTATTTCTCGCCGTAAGTCAGGAAGACAATGTACATTTGAAAACTGCCGTGATACAGGTGCTGTCATGTATATCCTATTTTCTTTGATCAATCAAAGTATCGTGCAATCAAAGATGTCGTGGCGGGTACATCGAACTCGGAAATGATATTGGTCGCCGTCGCGACAGCAACGTAAATTTGAGGATATTGAAAATGGGGTCGAAGACCCTATCCATGAATATGCCACTGTATTAACCTCTCAAAGACAAGTTTATACTGCCACAGGAATATTTATACTTATCGTGCTGAAGATTTAATAACAATGTTGCTGCAATATTGATAAATGAGGCATAAAAATAAAATTTCGCAAAGAGCCATATCTCATGCCCAAAAGAGCCATATATGGCTCGCAGGCCGTAGGTTCCTGACCACTGCATTATGTATTTGCTTTTACTTAAACACGAAACACTTAATATTGTACTGGACTGATATATTTGTAAAATGAACTAATAAATACTTCATTAACATTGCAAATTATTAATTGGTTGAAGGGATCAGATGATGTTATACTGGAAATTACACGGATTATATACTGCAAGGAGTCACTCACGATCGAACACGAGAAATATGCTGGCCTAAAATCGAAATCATTGCGAAACTAAAATAACTAACAATATTTTAGTACAGGTGTGTCAAACTCAACCTGGGTCGCGGGCCGGATTGAGAAGTTCTGATCGCTCGGGTGCCGGATCAGTCAAATTATTCCAATATGTTTTGAATTTTAATTTTCAATTATATTCTGCGAGTACATCTATTATATTCGCCATGTATATGACATACAACGGTTTCGCACTGACGGTTCCTCCTCTGTGAATAACTATTATTTAGTCAATTTTTCAAGAAAACTTTGAATTGAATGTGCACTTTTGTGCGATCTCAGAATGTAGTGTCAATGTTACCCACTCGTACCTTATGGTTACTTGAGTGAGATGGCTATAATCTGGCCCATTAACATGTTAAAAATCTGCTGTATTGAGGGATTATCAACGTCTAAGTATCTCTTCATAAAAATACCTACTTCTGTTAGAAATTTGCTGGATATTACAATATTTTTGAATTTGCAGACGCAATATAAAGGCAAATGAATAAGTCTTCACTTTTCATATTCAGAGACAACCACCTCTTTCTAAAGGGATATTGACTTCGGCCATCCACGCCTAATTATATTGTGAGATAGGCGTTTTTCTTTTGGCAGATGTGGATTTTTCTGATGTTTGCAGATGCTAATTCTAACTCGGTATGTTCTGGCTGTATCATCTTTCTTGCCGAATCCAGGCGAATGCTCGAAAACGAATCAAGTCGGGCTATGTTGCCGACGGACGCCATGATCGGCCTCGAATTACCTAATTCGGTGGGAAGGGCGGCATCACGGATTTCATCGAGAGATTCGACAGATTGCGCTTTTCGCCTATACACGCCTAAATTACTGTTCCTACCCTTGGGCCGTCGACCAACGATTCGTGGCTGATTTATATCTGATGATGCATGACATCTTCAGAAGCGAGTCGGGCTTGACAAGAAAGAATCAAGGCAGCTCTCTTCAGTGTGAAATTTCCAATTCTATTTCTCACCGCGATTGACCGTTTCCTGAATTATTTTAATGCACTTCGAACTGAAAATCCAGTTCTGAAAGAACCGTCGATTCTAAGCGTACTTACAGCTGATGCCATTCTGGAATTCCTACCAGCAAGAGCAAACACCATAATATGTGCGAATTCATCATAGCCTTGATTTCTCTCGTGGCTGTCTCGCTAAAAAATATGGCCAGAATAATATATTTATCGGCAAGGTCCTTTATATGGTATCAGATTTGCTTTCTCCCACCATTGTGTGTTGGCTTCTATTAGCAAGCGCTTTCCGAAAGCATTCGTAGTCAAACATAAAATCACGCTGTATCGCATCTTTATTTGCAATGATACCATTGATTATATCCAGGGCCGTAACTGCCGCACCCCAAACCCCCCAAATGGAGGGGTACCGAGCTCGAAGGGGGCCCAAAATTATTTTGTGAATTAACATAAATTATAGAGTATTATTTGAATATGTTTGCAACTTTTCAAAAAATTTTCGCGCTGCGCGCGATTTCAATGCGCCAAACATCTTGTTTATTGGGTACTCTTCCCCCAAGAAAAAATACGCAAGATTTATAGAAATGGGCGTATCGGCGTTGACCATTACCGCGCCACGACGCACCAACGAATATTAACGTTTTGGGCCTTGCAACACGCGACTCCAAGAAGTGTGCCAGAACGATCGGCAGCGAGAAAACCTTGTCCGTAAAGGACTGCCCCTATGCTGACCAAAATCCTCGTTATATATACAAAATACATATAGTTTTAATCGTCCATATAAGCGCGTAAATGATTGGCGCCGAATGTTCACTGTCTTGGCAATCGCTGAACCTCACAAGACAAATAGGCCTACCA
>ATSW01014216.1:0-14410 GCA_000444245.1 Botryllus schlosseri | reverse complement strand
ACGTCATAATGAGTGATACTCGATTACTCGACTCGACTCGAAGCATATTACGTGATTCAGAATCGAATCACTCAGGTACTCGATTTTGCCCAGCCCTAATTGTTACCTAATTCGACTAAAAAATGGTATCAACATTCCAGTTGCCCACACAATGGTTCGTAATCTCATGTGGCCCTTTGGCCGAAAAAATTTGCCACCCCTGATATAAATAAAATTGGACATTATTTGCAAATTACAATTCCGTTGCATGGAGGAAGAAAATCGCAATATGCAACTTCACGATGCAGTCACAAATTGGTGCAATTTCTGGAATTATACCATGATACTGTGACAGAGTAAATACATCGTCTCTGGTTTTGTAAAATTGATGTAAATATAACCAAACGCTCATGCGTCCCACTTGACAAAATTAAAAATATTTGTAGTGTAAATTAGCTGCTTGGGTCGAACAAATGATTAAGAAAGATTGCAAGTCCTCGTCCTTGAATACTTGGATTGGTGCATGTAGACTAGACGCTATTTGACTACCTGCTGAATTCCATTAATGACTAATGACTGTTAGTAGTGTGAGAGTGTGTGTGCTTGTAATCAGTATAGTGTGTAATGAGAAAATTAGTAAGTTACATCTCTGTATCAGTTGCTGACTCATACACCAGAGCTACACTTCGATTGTTTCATCTACATATTAATTATACAGGATTCGATATATGTCATGTTTGAATGATTCATTCATAATAGGATATTAGTGAGTCCATGCTATAAAAACTTATAAAATATGAAGAAGGAAGGATATTTAGAAAGGCGTTATTCTTTCATGTTAATTGCATAGTGAATGATTTGATCTGTGAAACAATGAAACAATTTTGCATGCCACCGTTAATCATATGTCTGCATATGTTTAATGGTTATATGATAGTCATTGAACCGTCACTGTGGCGTATAATTTTCGAAGTAAATTGGTATTACCTTCGGAGTCGTAGTCGGTACGTTGAAAGACTCAGGAGCAGAGGTGGTCAAAGTAATCATGAAAGCTACTCAAGTAGAAGTAGAAGTAGCGACGAAAAAATCTACCCAAGTACGAGTAGAATTACTTCTTCAATAAGCCACCCAGTCCTACTTGAAGTAGAAGTATAATTGACTGACTTTAAATCTACTCGAGTAAGTAAATAGTTTTGAAAACAGTCTTAATTCGTTCGCATGGACTGTCAAGAGCTGCGAAGTGCGAATTGAGCTATGCGGAAGGTGCAGAGAGCTTGATTCGTAGTGATGCATCCCAGGAGGTATCAATTTTCGAAAGAATAAGCATTCTTTCGCATCATGGGATGCCAATGATAGTATTGATATGAAAATGCGATACCAACCCTTTGTTTACTAGAAGACCCCGTTTTTGAGAATATCATGGCATGGCGCCCTACCCCATATGATAAGGCCCCAAGTTTAGGCGAAGAGCAATACGTAGAAGTTGTATCGGATACGGTTTCATCACTTTGCGCGATTAGTATACGTTAATAACAAATATTATGGATCGTAAAAGTTATGGTTAGTGTAGCTTTATTTTCGGAAAATAGAGGCATTACTACACTTGCTTTTATGCTTCAACATGTCTGTACTGCAGTCAAAAGAAACGAAAGTAATTAGAACTCAAAGTATGATACTCCCAATTGAAACAGAAATACAAATACCACTTCTTAAAAAACAGAAAATATATTTCATGTCTTTTGTCCATAAAGCTTCAAAGGTGATCTGCTAAAACAGGTGTAACGTTCAAAGGAGCTGGGTTTTCCAGATTTGCAAGACACGTAATAGGTTGCTAGATTACGATATGATAGGTAATTGCTAGATTGCGAACCGGTATTTTCAAACGTTATGGTGAGCCGTATTTACTGTGATGAAATATTTGATATGGGCGACAATGTGGTGTGAGCGGAACCAAGCAATCCGGTACCTAAATTATATTCACTGATACTTTCGTGAAAACATTGTCACTCCATAACATATGCGCGAAACGCAACAACATTTCTGGGCTTTACTTGACTTTTATGAATATTAAATGTTGGTACTCCGTGAAAACAGCCCATAAATTCCTCAGGCTATCTTTCGTATTGTGGGATTAAACTACTTCTACTTGAAAAACTGAAAATACAAAAAGTTAGTAAGTGGATCAAAAAATATTATGAAGTAGAAGTAGAGAAAATCAGATCTACTTGAGTAAGTACCAGAAGTAGAGGAAAACTACTTGAGTACTTTCAAAAAGTAGAAGTACTTCGTTATTGACCACCTCTGCTCAGGAGTCGCAGTCGGGGTTGGAGTCGGAGTCGGTACGTTTAAAGACTGAGATGTCGGAGTCGGTATATTGCAAATGTGTGGAGTCGGTGGAAAAATTTACCGATTCCACAGCTCTGGTTATGAGTCTTATGGATGCAAACCAGATATTATTCTCATACGAAAGCGCGAAAATGTTCATCGACACAACCGGATTTTAGGTTCGACACTTTTCAGTGCCGGATGCAACCTCGTGTCCTGTGATATGGAAAGTTGTACTTGGTTGTATTAAGGTTCGCTTCGGCTGCTCTTTTACCGTCACTTGCTTCAATCACTGTTTGTACTAGGAAGAGTATGGTCTCGGCCTTCATATTCCCGAACGAGCACTCTTCGACGGTGTAATTTATTCGGGGGAAGAGTTTCAAATGTGACAGGCCGAAGCAGGGCTTTGGAGCCGGAGCTGGAGCCCGGAGCCGTGCACTTTTACCGAAGCTGGAGCCGGAGCTCTACATAAAATTCAACCGGAGCTGGAGCTAGTTATCTGAGGGGTAGCTCCGGCTCCGACGTATTTCATAAGATGCTATTATATATGCAACAACCATATCTGCTGAGTTCACGTAATTCAACAGCAGGCCTTCGTGAAATTAAGAATCTTTTCCTCTTTGGCGCAACCTTTTCCGACTAACCATGTTCCTGGGGATTTAACAGCAGAGCAGTCGTATGCTTAATGTTCAAATTTCATACATTAGTGCCGAACCTCGGTATGCGAAATATTCCTGTGAATATTGTGTGTATTCGGCATACCCGCAATTCCATCATCAGCACAACCTTGTCGGCCAATTGTATACGGTTCGAAAATAATGATCACTATGTATTACGTGAAATGGGATAGAGCAGTGCTTTTCAACCTTTTTGAGCTCCATTCGCACTTTTTTTGGAAAAATAATTTCATTCGCACCAGTCAGCCAAAATTTAGTACACGAAAAGAAAACGAAGAAACTTATCACTTTTGTATTCGCAGAGCTTCTTGGAGGTACAGAGCTTCATTATTTTGCATTCAGCGCATCGTATTATTGACTAATCAAGCACTAAAATCACCGCAGTAGAAAAATCACAGATATCGCACTCCCGTTGTTCTTAAGAAGTTCGTTGCATTTTCTGTGGGTATCGTGCAGTGATTTCCTTGGAAGCTTAAAGGGCGAACCCAAGAACAATATTCACTCGCAACAATATCACTTTGCGTTTGCCACTAAATCCACATGTTACGTCATCGCGATGTGGATGTGAATGTGTCAGAACGCACAAAATAGTGAAACTGCACTTGAATCATAGCATCAATGTTGCGACTAGCACCTTTGGTTCATTTTTCTGACAACATTCCAAAAGATGCTTCGCGTGATAAGGTATGTTAGATAGGGTTACCATACGGAGGATTTGTCCTCCTTTTTCGGGTTTTTGAAAATGTCCTCCGAGGACGCCTAAATGTCCTCCTTTTTGAGATTTTGTCCTCTTTTTTAGGAATTTTGGTCAAATTTATAGCAAACTTCGACTGAGATGCCGTAAATCAGCACCGAAGTGACGCTCCGATGGGTATTTCGGAAGCTGAGCGAAAGTTGACCTTTTTTTATTTTAGTCAACCGACTACGAAGTGGTAAAAATTTACCACTTTTTCAGGATTTTCCACCGATATTCTGCGTTTTAAAATTTTGAAATAGTGTCCTCCTTTCCTGATTCCAAAATATGGTAACCCTAATGTTAGACGATTGGATGGTACGGTGGGCGTTCAAATCAGGAATGCCTTGCTATACAAACCCGCACAATCCGAGTAATTGATGACTGTTGTTTATGGATAAGCTTAGGCTCCATTCACTTCTTATCTATGCAGTACACAAATCAACATATCTCTCAATAACAAAGTTCGGCATCCTTGTGTTGTCAAAGCCAAAACGTTCACCTTCTTGAATAATTATTACTGACATAAGATTCATGATTAAGAGACAGTTATATCAGCCCGGGTAGCCAACTACGGGATGGCTCTTAGGTCAATCGTACAATATCGGAAAACCGACTGAAATAATGTCAAATTATCTTTACTATCCCACATATCCTTATACATAAAAAGTAATAACAATTTAATTAAGCTTAAATTAGGCTGCATAAGGAATATCGTAAGACATACGGCTTGGTGGATTTGATTTTGCTCTGCAGAGGGTGCTCACTGCTCAAGCTAAACCGGTAGAGTTCGGAGTATTACAAATTTGTAGTACAAAGGCGGTACGAACACAAACTAGGCAAACTTTTCCTATGGATCAGCAAGCTTAGTGGAATCACCAATATGTTACATATAGGCCTATGCCTTTACGACCTAGACTTGGCCTGAGATCACCAGTCCAAGAACAGAGAAGCGTGTCTAAGCCTAAATTGTGGAGTTCGCGTTGCAAACAGGCCATTGCACCGGTAAGTAGATAAACTGCCAGTCTTAATAATTCGATGTGATGCAAGATAAGTATTCATTGGAAGTAAGACACTAATGTGCATGCACTAACTTTATTTATAACAGCCTCTAATCCTTGGTTAGGTACACGAGTGAACAACACTTGTTATAAATCTAATGTGCTAATTGTTATAGTTGAAGAAACGCTAAATTCTGCTGTTAATCAACATGGATGTGTGCCCAAATTCCAATATTTTGCATTCAAATTTCCCAAATGTCAACACTAGCATCAGCTACTATTACCTAAATTCCTACGAGGTCCATACACAATATCCCTACACGGTGGATGTCTCCGTCCGAGCAAGTGAGCAACTGATACCGATTCAACTGCTTATTTTTTCCATGCAGTGACGTAATCCTCTCGCGCGGAAATATTATCTCAAACTTTGCATTATACGGTTATACACGCATCGGGGGCGTTCCTCACTTGTGAACTAGAAAAGCCTAGCTACCAACAAGTTTTTAGAATTGCTTCCAAACGACAAAATTTACGCGCTCACTGTACTTAATATCGTGTTTATTTGAATTATTCCACGTGGGAAAAGTGAGAAACATGGACAATTTTCATTCGCACTCATCGGGATTTTTCATTCGCACCACGCTTGCCGTTCGCACTCATCAGGATTTTTCATTCGCACCACGCTCGTCATTCGCACTGAATTTTTTTTCATTCGCACTAGTGCGAACCGTCACACAGGTTGAAAAGCACTGGGATAGAGGATGAAAACGTGATTCCGTTGCACATGTCGATACGACGAGCACGAGCCGACAAATTGCATCTCATCGTTGCTATGAATCGGATGAGCAAATACTCGTTCTTTTGTGATAGCTCTTTAATCGGGCTGCGAAATTGGACAGTGTTATTGAGTATGCAATTATGCATGCAAATTGGAATTTATTACTGCGCATCATCGTCATTCACTCGAGTAAGGATTTTCGAGCGTAAATAGGGGATGGCAGAAGAGTAGCCCAAAACCCATAGTATTATATGTTGGAGACAAATTTCTGATTTGATACGCGATTTCCAATTTGTTATCATCTGTTTCGTAAATTTGTAAATGTGCAATGTGCATACTGCATAGTTTAATTCGTTATGGGCATGGCGCAATGTGCACGGGACAGTGTTTAATTCGATTATTCGATTCGTTTTAACGGGAAAATATTATATTCCGAATTCCGATAACCTTGATCGACACCGGATGGACTGGTAACGAGTTCGCCAATATCGAACGTCAAACCATTGGCCATTTGGTACAAATCGAATTTCTATTGATCACGTCGCTGTATCCGCCCATATTGCTCTTACTACAGTTACAGTTGAATATTAATCGCACATTTAAAGATTGAATTGAGCTGAATGGCTTAATGTTAGCAAGTACAGTGCCAGTGTTAAAACGCCGCATAAGAGTTTTAATGCTGTACACAGCAATAGCACGGAGTAAAGTGCGTTCTAGTGCAACTGTTATGTTTTCGACAATTGACAAGTATTCATTATGTCGTCACAAGCCCGCACGGCGGCACCTATGTCTTCGTTGCCGCATCCGATGTTAGTGACGGCTGACAGACTCTAGATTGCTATAGATAACTAATCTACGGGTAAATTAGTAGTCTATATAGACCAGAGTGGCCAACCTTTTCGGCTAAAGGCCCACATGAAATTGACGAACCAGTGCGTTGCCCACTAGCCGCGCCAGACGCATAAAATTTTCAAAGTTAATATTATTATTACTTGGGTATATTGCGGGTCGACTGTATACCGCCCGTTGGGCTCAGTTTGCAAGGACAGGACTATTGCATCTGGACAAATCGATATCAAAGATTTCCGCTAATATACGACAATCATATTGTGCCTACATTTCATCGTCGACGACCTTTCTGCGAGCGCAAACGCGAATAGTATATACTTTCTCTCGTAATTGCTAATATAGTTAGACTCAATCGGCTAAATCAGGCGTTTTTTTCATTTTCAGGTGGGGGTAGGCTACAGAGAAAGAAATAGTGTGACAATTAAACACGCGAAGCGTGTAGTAAAATTTTACTACTTTTTAGTTTATTGCAATGAACGACGATTTACTAAGAATGTGACGGCTGGACCCTGGATCTGCCAATGCGTCGGAACTGATATTTTAGTCATAAACATCCCAAGTGTCGCGGCCATACTAATTATATTTTTGGTTGGCCTTGCAAGTTCACAATCTGAGCAATTCAATTTCGATAATATAACAGAATTTCGATAACATAATGGGAAATTAGCTCGCGGGCTACTCAAAACCTTCTCGCGGGCCACATATGGCCCACAGGCCGCGGGTTGCCCACCCCTGATATAGACAGACACCTTCGATAGTTTTCAGAGCCGGAGCTGGAGCCGGAGCAGTGGTAATGTATGATAGAAGAAATCGCCGGAGCTGGAGCAATGCAAATTTACGGCTGCTCCAAAGCCTTGGCCGAAAGTCCTGCCATCTCAAAACAAGAGGCGGTGGGAGAGCGACTGGGGAATACGACCGCAGTCGTTCTTCAGTAAGCTACCCGCAAGTCTCGCCTTGAAGCACTGTGGAACCCCGAGTGAGAGTCGGCAACCCACTTGCTCAGGCACATTAAGCACTACACTTATGTGGCCGAAGTGCTTGAGCGAACTGTTATTTCCTAGGCAGGGGTTTTCTCCGGGTACTCCGGCTCCCCTGTACAATAATGGAAGAATAACAAGCCATAGTGTCGCTCAACTCCGAATGCATGAAAAGGGGCCTGAGGTTAAAGGGTACCTAGTTTTACAACCAGACTACTCGACGGGGAGGTAGGCTGCGGCCCCTACAGACCGTGGGGATAACGTAGTGGGAGTCTGCGGGCCCCGAATAAAAAAAAGTTGTATTTTTTCCATTCAGATGCTCATTTCATCACACAAACTTGAACACTTGAACAGCTTCGTTGTTGAGTTCGATATTCAATTTGATTCCACGGGCGATGGCGCTAGCGGTCAGATGAATTTTGCACCCTTTTGTTACTGCTGTTTCGATAGCAATTCATCTCACTCGCATCGAGCATGTCGGATGGTCAGATGGAAAGTTCTCAAAGTTACATAAAATTTAATCAGATCAGAACTGGCTCGGTAGATGAAATATCAGGGTCAGCAAATCTGAATGAAAATTAACACCAATATAGAGGACAGGATTCAGCTAACTTTTGTACTGCGATTCGTATGGTTATGACAGTTACCTCTACTACCGAAGACACTGCTGTTGGGTCAAGGATACGTATAATATTATGAATATAAAGATAAGTAAATTCTCCACAATCCGAAATCTAAACAAAGCCTGCTCGAAGCTCCAGGTCCAATAGCTCAGTGGTCTGATCAGTGTTGTTTCTTGCTGTTCACCGAGGTGGAACAGCATTCTGATATCGGAAGATGAAACATGACAACCGTTGAAGTGGCTTTTCCAATGTAGCCGGTGTCCGCCCTAGTAATGATGTGATACCGCGTTTTGTTGTTGATAATGATGATGCGATCATCTGATAATTGTCGTAATTATTTATATCTAGATTAAGCATATTGCCACTATTTTCTTGATAGGTAATCGTAGGGGTTTGTCTACCTTCGAAAACGAAGTTCATGGTCGTGTGTGTGCGCGGAATACTGACTGAGAATCGGTGACGTTTTGCATAACCTGGACAAAAACAATGGCAAGTTTCGAATATTTTAATAATTGATTGTTTTTCCCGTACTTTCATGTTATCCATATTTATAGGAGCGTGAAATTCTTCAAGATCTTGGATTGGCCGGTGCTCAGGTCGTGAACTCCCCCAAAGTTACAAGCAATGGAAATGGACATATCACTCACCGTGCAAAGAATGAAAAGCCATCTGGTGATATTGTTGAGAGGAGGTATTCAAAGCAAATTGCTGCCAAGACATTGAGTGAAATGTACAGTCCTCGTAAGTGCTTGTTCATGTTAATGGTTTGATTACAATTAAAGTGATAATTAAGTTTGTTGGATGAGGTTGAAATTATGGCGCGTCTTTGATCTAACTTCTATGACCACCTATCATCAGTCTTTTTCATGAATGTGCATAAATTCAGGTTATTTCACATTATTATCAGTGATTTTCCCAACTATACCGGTACTCAATATATGCACATTAAGGACATGCATCTACAGATTCGAAATTGTGCCTTTGTTTGTTTGAAATACAAGGACTGAAGAGCAACATTACGACGTTACCATATTCAGGACAAAGACGTATGCGAATATAGGCCTACAACAAATTCAACACTCGATTTTGCACATTCATTTATGACAGTGGTGCCCAACTGGGAACGAATACCCCCTGTGACTTAATTTCAAAGAAACTGGATTTTGTTTTAATTTTCCTAGTTTACTGACAAAGCACTCTGAATGTACTTTATACTCTGATGGAGTGTATGTGGAGTGTATGCCGTATCCATAGTTCATACAGTGTTGAGGCCTGCCATGTTTTACACAGTGTTATTAAGTAATTCATGAATTGCAAGGCATAGAAAAATCAATATCAATTGCTTGGAGTTTGATGAACATTCTGTATTGATTTTTATCGAGCACTAAATTACGTGCTAGACATTAATGATCATGTGTAGCCTACTATAGGCTGATGATTTTTAGGATTATGTGTTTGCACGCCCGCTATTTGCGACATTTCATCTTTCTTGACACGAGATATTTTATTCACAGAAAAGCGACTTCAAGAATGGATTTGTGTTATACTCTGTGGAAACCTGACGTTGTTCAATTTACTTCACCTCATTTTCTATTTTCGAATTGACACTCTTCATATCATGATTTTATCCAGCTGTGAGTATAGTCTGCTTTTTCATCACATCACAATAGTTGACTATCTCTAGACCAGCAGTTATTTGATAATGTCAATTGCCTGGATTATTCAGACTATAGAAAATCTACATACCGGTACCATTTTGCCACATCAATAATTGCGCCTAAAAATGAACTTGTAACTCTGCAAAGAACTGCTATTTGATTTGCAATCTACATTGTGATAAGAATGGTAGTAGTATTGTTACGGTCAAGTAAAGAAACAACATTATTAAAGTTGAAAAAATAGCATGCATCTCCTTTCCAGGCTTTTCACTTATTTTGCCAGGCATCAATCAGATTTTAATAGTCTTCTAAGCAGAGGTGGGAAGTAACAAAGTACCTCTACTTTTTCAGAATTCTCAAATAATTTTGTTTACTTTCACTATTACTTGAGTGGTTATGTTTTAGACTACTTTCACTTATACTTCAACAGTTTTTAGGCAAATGTGCTTGGTTTTACTGTGTAGGAATTTTGGGATATTTCCAGCAGGGTTGTAACCAAGTCACAAGGCTCCTGAGTCACAAGTCAATCTCACTTTTATAATTTTGACTCGAGTCAAGTCGAGTCATTTCAATTCACCACCGAGTCAAGTCCAAGTCAGCGAGCAGAGGGTCGAGTCCGAGTCATGGCATTATGACTCGAGTCCAAGTCATTGTATGGACTGCTCAGTTTCCAGTTGAAGTATTGGTAAACCCACTTTTTATAACTCTGTTTGGTGATATCGAATGTTTCGCATTTANAATATNCNAATTNNCTCACTTTTGGCAGTTTCTTGTCTCATTTTCAAGTACCAGTACCAATAGACGAAATCCCAATAGGGTAGTTGCTTTTAAATTCTTTGAAATTAAAATGAAATGTCGATCTTCGTCGTCTGAGTCTCGAGTCATGCGCAATGAGTCGAGCTAATACACAGATTGAATTGAGTCATTTTCTCAAAATAGTCAAGTCGAGTCATCAGAAAACCATGTTTGGTCGCTTATAGCAATGAATGGTTAGCGAGTTACTCTCCTCTTCACCTGTGCTTACGGACTAGTTTACATTTTAAATCCTCGTCTTAGGGTAAATATTAAAATTTTGCAGCAGCAGTAGGCCTAATTTGAGACACCCTCATGTCGATGTGTCTGTTCCGAAAGTAGTCCATGCTCTCTACTCAGCAAAAACGTGAAGAAATACCTAATGTTCCTTAGTCATACTAGACACAAAACACGAGCATACAAAATTTGCGCAGTGCACGGGCATGGGCGCTTTTCACTGCAGCATTAATAACTGATTCTTGAAGCTATAGGTTACAATTCTGGCAATAATATCAGTTTCGAATTTGTCATCTCCTCAACCACCGTCCACCTGTCACCCGGACGCACCAATTCAAAACCACAAATCTCTAATCAAATGTCTTGTATTTGCTTCAGATCATACTGCAGTACAAAAACATTGCCACTATTCAACACCAGAGAGAAGTTCGCTCGATAAAATATATATGCTTCACTAATTTGATCACGGACCAGCTTTTCAATGGCCGTACCAAAGCCAGGGCGCTTCGTGCTGCAACCGCTCGTGAACACTACTCCTTCACTGGTTCCTTCGAAACGGCGTACGGCTTCTCAAGTTTGACATGAGACGCATCAGCGATCACGCAATCTTCAGACGGCCTGTCTCTGCCGTCTGTGGCAACTTTCTCAACCGTTCTGACAACATCCTGAATGTAAGAAAAGTTATGATCAACACCTTGCACAATGTTGGAGCGAAGGGACATAGGCAGTCAACAAGTACTACTATCAGTCCTACGTTACCGAATACTCGTGTCGTTTTTGCCTGCTTGCACAAGTTGTGTTTACAAACCACTTACACTTCTGATTGACCTTATTTTCGCACAAACTTTCACACATCACATGTACGAGCTAAATTGTCATAACAAATGGCAAAATAGCCCCTGTATCACAAGACAACTGAATACATTTTCGAATGTCGCACCCGCTAATAATGTTGGTCATTTGGCGAAAGCCGCCAAGATACATATCTTGTAATTCTGGAAGTTGCCACGTCCGATTAACCACTAAATGCATGCAAAACCCCGATCAAATGTACTTCCTGAAACTACTACAGTACTTTTGATACCTTTGTTCTCTACTTCTACTGCAAGTTGTTTTGGCATGTTTTAGAAACACCTACTTGTACTTGTATCGATAAGAAATTCACCTTTTTACTACTATTTAAATTTGAGTGTCAATGCCGACTAATTTTAACAATAGTATCAGTTACTTGACCCTATATGACAAAAACTGACATGAACATGGTCACAGACATAGTACTCTTGGGACTAGAGCGCCATCTAGTAGGCTAGAAGGCTATCAAGACATAAGCAAAGCACTCAGCGTGAGCTGGTTGTCACCATTAGTTGGTACTGACAAAAGATCGTCATCATTGTGCTTGGGAAAGCGGCAGTACAAGCACGAGATGTCTCACCATTCCTCCCACAATCTTTCCGAATACGACGTGCTTGCCGTCCAACCACGGAGTTTTCACTGTTGTCAAAAAGAACTGCGAGCCATTGGTGTCTTTCCCTGTCGATGCACGAATCAAAGATATCATTACATGAAAGAAATTATACTGCTTGGCGACATGATTGTATAGAGTCGCCGTGTTGACAATTGAAACTTACATTCGACCCTGAATTGCCGAGGACACTACAAATAGGTACAAACGCAGTTGACACCATAGAAGTTGTGATGACGAATTCACTTATAAAATTGATTCAGAATATAACGTTTATTGACCATACGAGTTCAATTTCAAGATGTATCGGATATACCTGCATTGGCCATGCTCAACCAACCAGCGCCGTAATGCTTCAGTTTGAAATTTTCATCCGGAAATTTTTCGCCGTAAATGCTTCTACCTATAAAGAGAGGAGGGCTTGAGAATACGTTGCTCACCATTTTCGGAATTGAAGGATTACCTCCGGTACCATCGCCTCGCGTGAAATCGCCACCTTGGATCATGAAGTCTTTTATTACTCTGTGGAACTTGGATCCTTTGTAGCCTTCGCCCTCCTGAGCATTTATGTAAATAAGATATTTACATGAAGATATTTACATACGATAAGTGTTTTACAACTGGTTTGGAGAGGGAAGGTTATCAAAATTCACTGGCAAAGAGGGAATGGCATTTATCAGATTAAGCGGTAGAAGCAAGATCTACCATATTTCGCTAAAAATGTGACAATAGCATCTCAACTCAAACATTTGTTTCGGCACAGGGAAATTAAGGGGTAATTGGGCAGTCTCCACTCATTTTGTAAAGAAATTCTGAGAAGAGATATGCGATTTTCCCTGTTGTAGCTGCATGGTGTGTATATTCGATAAATAAACAGTGTGATTTTATTGCTTCTACACCGATGGGATCAATGGGTAGAGGATTTAATATTATCAAGCTCCAGTGGACTTAGTTAAGTATATTTCCCACCTGAAAGTGGATAATTAAATACTCTATTCTTTCGTCTTATATAGGCTGACTATAGCAGACATGATAAAAATTGCTTTTTCGTAAGTTTCAGAACTTTTGGTTCGAAGTTACAAATGTAATGTATTCGTCCGAGATATCATTAGCTAGCATAAAGGTCATTAATATCACATATATATAAACTACTTCGAAAACCATGGACCAACCTCTCTCGTGGACAATTCTGCGAAGTTCTTCACAGTTTTTGGAACTGTTTTTCCGAAAAGACCGATTGTAATTTCACCAGCATCTTTACCCCCGATTGTGATCTTAAATTTCACCTGAAATATACAAAGCCGCTTGAGCAATTGCAGACAATGAAACGAGAAACTATATATACAGGTCTGGATAAAGCGCGCAAAGACATCCACATATATCCCGTTGCACTAACCTCATCCGTGACAAGTGGGCCTTTCTTCGCCTCCGACTCATCTGAGAGGAAGAAGAACAATCCTACGACAATCAGCAAACAACTACCAACGCCGACCTGCATCCTGTACCGTCTCCACCACAGAACTGAATTCATACGAAGATGGTTGAAAGAATAGCGAGTCAAGTGGCTGCTGCAATCAGATGCCGCGTTCTCTCATCGTATCGTATGCCACGTTACCTACTCTGATTCGAAGATCAGTCAGCCATGGCTGGTAGTCGCTCATAAACCTCGTCGGTAGTTGGCGATCAGGCGTCATTTGCACAATGCACATTGCACAATCTTCGACAAGATATGTGACCTGTCAATCATTGAAGGCTCAATGAAAATCACCGGATTTCATCAATACTTCGGGTTTTTCGGACTTGAAAGTTTCAGTTTAATGCGAGAGTATGTCGAGAAGCATTGATTCAGATGTAAAATTGGATAATCCAATAAATTCTGCTCATGAAATAGATATAACAAGGTTTTTTTCTCATTCAATACCCGGAAAAACTGAATCCG
The DNA here is from genome assembly GCA_000444245.1 of Botryllus schlosseri. Classification (NCBI taxonomy): domain Eukaryota; kingdom Metazoa; phylum Chordata; class Ascidiacea; order Stolidobranchia; family Styelidae; genus Botryllus; species Botryllus schlosseri. The sequence continues at coordinate 380 of ATSW01014216.1, read as the reverse complement.
GATGTGTGGCGCAACCGGGCAAAGTAAAAAATAACATTTTGTAAGCACACATGTGTGGTGTGTGGAATTCGCATCACGATGGAGAGTTTGCCACAGCTTTCGTAGCGGATGCGTGACGATGGTGGTGGTGGTTGCGTGACGATGGTATGGTGGCTGGTTGAGCTTTGTATAATAATAACTTGATCATTTCTACAAACCACAAGTTTGCAGCAAAATGAAAAGAGGAATTGGCGAAACTGAAGTACGGTACCGTGTACCATATACTTGATGGGTCTTTGGGTATAGTCTTACATTTGAACAGCTTCTTTGAGGTACAGAACTTCAATATACAATTGAATAGTATACTCATATTGAAATGAACCCGAATATTTTCGGCTGAC